>PVLC010002376.1:0-116221 GCA_004027655.1 Graphiurus murinus | reverse complement strand
TACTGGGAATTGAACTCAGGGGCATTCTACCTCCGAGCTATACCCCCAGCCCTATTTTTTATTCTTTATTTTGAAACCGAGTCTCACTAAGTTGCGGAGTGCCTCACTAGGTAGCTGAGGCTGGCCGCGAACCCGAATCCTCCGGTCTCAGCCTCCCGAATGCTGGGATTACAAGCGTGCGCCACCACGCCCGGCTTGTCTTAATATATTTTAAAAGAAATTCTTAAACACAAGTAGTATCTCTACTTACACACACGCACATACACACACACACACACACACCTCCTGGTTTCTTCAGGAAACTAACAAAAGAAATGTGGGGATCATAAATTATCACATCTACTTCCACCTCCCCCTTTGGTCTCTGTATGACTGTAGAGTACCACATGTAAATAACTTCAGTGTCTGAATTAAAATTCGGTTTTTAATTTGTGTTCAAAGGCCAAGAATGTGCAGGTGTTACTGAAACAACTGGTGCACAACCAACCGTTTTTCCACATGAGGCACAAATAAAGGACTGTCCTGTGGTGTGTGACTACAGCAGCTATTCATAGGACCTGCCCTGGAGTCAACAGGAGACCAGCTATCAGTCTGTTACCTTTTATATTCTTGGTCACATTGCCTGTCACTCTGGATAGGAATCTGTCCCTCAAGACAGACTGCAAAGTGGTTGAGTTATTCAGACATTCATAGCAACTACATTAGATCACTGTGAGACAAGATAATCAATTGCTTAGGAACTGACTGCAGAGGCAGTAAAAGCCACCAAGTGGTGGAGCTGGGTGAGTGGCGCTGGCAGCCGCTTCCTTGTTCAGGAAGGAGCAGTGTGAGATGGTGGTGAAGGAGTTAAGGATGCACCATCTTAATCCATCTCAAATTATGCCAAATTGGTATATTGATTATTTCATGGCTAAAATCACTTGAGGAGTTGTAACTTCTAACTTCAAAATGGGCTGTTTGGTCTTTTGTGTGTGTGTGTGTGTGTGTGTGTGTGTGTGTGTGTGTGTGTGTGTGTGTACACCCAGGGACATTCTACTCCCAGGCCTATTTTATTTTTTATTTTGGAACAGAGTCTCACTAAGTTGCCAAAGCCAACCTCAAACCCACAATCCTTCTGTCTCAGTCTCCAAAGTATTGGGATTACAGGCATGGCCTATCTTTTCTTTCTTTTTTTAACCATACTGGGGATGGAACCCAGGGGCATTCTACCTCTGAGCTACACCCTCAGCCCTATTTTTTATTCTTTATTTTGAAACAGGGTCTCACTAAGTTGCAGAGGGCCTCACTAAGTAGCTGAGGCTGGCCTCGAACCTGGATCCTCCAGTCTCAGCCTCCCAAATGCTGGGATTACAAGCATGCGCCACCACGCCCGGCTTTGGCCTATCTTTTCTTACATGCTGTGAACCATAAAGATTCTTTCAGGAGGGGAAGGGGTACCCTTCACATACCAAGACTGGAAAATGGCCTTGATCACCAGAGACTGGTAACTGAGGCTGAGTGAACCTGAATAAACACACTTACCTACCTTCCATTATCTTCTATGTAACCATTCCCCAATCTATCTCTTAGTAACATCCCTAGAATTTACTGCCCTGGTACAGAGATCCATCTGTCCTGTCACTCCTTCACATATTTATTGTTCTTGTCTAAAAAATATGAAAGTATCAGGCTTTGGTTATTTCTTTGGACTTCACTCTCTTGTGAAGATCCCCATGTATGGGTAAATTTAATAAAACTTTTATGCTTTTCTCTTGTTCATAGTATTCATTAGTATTAATTAGATTCCTAGATCCAGTCAAAGAGCCCTCAAAGGAAATAAGGGATGGGGCAGAAAAAAATAAAATAATAACTAAGGGTGTGTTAGTCGACTGTGACCAGAACACCTGATGTCAACAACTTGGAGAAGGACATGTTTATTCAGCTCACGGTTTCAGGGCTCAGTCCATAGTTGGCTTGCTCCATTGCTTTGGGCCTGAGGTGAACACCATGGTGGAAGGGTGTAGAGGAAGAAAGCTGCTCGGCTCCTGGCAGCTAGGAAGCAGAGAGAGAGTGTGTATGTGGAAGGGGCGGGGACAAGAAATACCCTTCCAGGGAACAGCCCCAGAGCCCTGCTTCCTCCAACTAGAACTCACCTCTTAAAATTTCTACCACCTCTCATAATGCCATCAAATTATTAATCCATCAGTGGGCTAATCCGCAGAGGAGTTCAGTCCTTATAATGCAATCACTTCCTAAAAGCCCCTCTTCTGAACATTGCTGCACCGGGGAACATGTCTTTATTCCCCGGTGAGTCCTTGGGGGACATTTCATATCCAAACCCTAACAAGGGGAAGAGGAGCTCTCCCCCCCCCACACACACACACCCCGCGCTCCCCGCCACTACAGTGGAATAAGGGTTTACTTGAATGTCAGACCAAACTGAGTGGGAGAATGTGTGTGTGTGTGTGTGTGTGTGTGTGTGTGTGTGTGTGTGTGTGTGTGTGTGTGTGTTTTACTGGGGGTTGAACTAAGGTCCTCACAGCTAGGCAGGCATTTATGTCACTGAGCTGCACCCCCAGCTGTGGTCTGGAATTTTTGCTGAACCTCCTGTTAGCAGGGTGGCCTTGGGCTGTTTCTTAATCTCTTTGAGCTTGAATTTCCTTGTCTGTGAAAGGGAGATTTCTACTTTGTAGAATGCTGCAATGATTCGAGATAATTTCTTCAAATTTCCATCACAGAGCCTGGCACATAGCAGGCACTCAAGAGAAGAAGGCTAGCTTCTGAAATTCTCTCCTGCTCCAATCCACCCTCCCCTTGCTGTCAGATGATACCTTCTGCAAATATTACATACTGGGTGTTGAACCTCTACCTCTGAGCCACACTCTCGGCCCTATTTATTTTTTATTTTGAAACAGGATCTCACTAGGTTACTGAGAGTTTTACTTTGTTGCTTAGTCTGTCCTCCAACCTGTGATTCTCCTTGTCTCAGCCTTCCAAGTACTGGGATTACAGGCATGTGCCACCACACCTGGCTTGCAAATCTTACTTTATTCTACCTTCTTCTATTGTCAGTCCTATCTGATCCATTCACTGTCATGCAAATGCCTCTTGTTCCTTCTTGCCTGGGTTTCTTCCCTGTCCTGGAAAGTCTTCCTCTTTCACTTCTGTCCATCCAAATCCTTCTTGTGTTTGTTTTTTAACCCTGATTAAGACCTACTTCCTTCATGGGATGCCTAATGCATTGGCCTCCCTCTCCGTTTGTCAGTGGTACCTGTGGTCTATACCTCACACTTCGTCATATCAGAATTTCTCATGTCTAATCATCTTACCAACAGGTAGTGATGTCCCTGACAGGAAGGTAGTGTCATAAACTCTCTCTGTGTCTACCACTCAGTATATTGCTGACTGTTTTAACAGACGCTTACATTCTTATTCATACTCATTCACTCAGCACTATCACCATCACACGATTTTACTGGATGACTAAGTACCTGGAGTATACATGCTTTCTTTGGAGCCAGAACACAGTTTCACATAAAGTGATAAGTTGAATCGGCTTTAAATCTTCCTTAGAATTCAGTAATAGAATCAAAGAAACACTATTTTAGAGCTCTCCATGTCCTGCAGGGTCATCTAAGCCTGAGCCTCTTTATTTTATAGTCGAGAAAACTGAGACTCATAAAAATTAAATGACTTGTCTACCACAGCCAATTCATGCGAGATCCAAAAGAGACACTTGGGTTTCTGATTTCCAGGGAGTAATACAAGAATGGTGAAGTCCTAAGTTGTACTAGTACTAAGATGTGCATGCAATTATGAAGGACTCGAAGAGTGTGGAGAATTAAATTCTTTCACAGTTCAATGGTGAAGCAGTACTACACTCATGAATCCCAATACCCTGTAACTAATGCTAATTCTGCTGTGTGGTCCCTGGTAAGCCCCTAAAGCCATTTATAAAACAGTTAAAAGCTGGGCATGGTGGCACAAGCTTGTAATCCCAGTACTTAGGAGGCTGAGACAGGAGGATCGCAGGTTCAAAGTCAGCCTCAAAATTGAGTGAGGTTCTCAACAACCTAGTGAGATCCTGTTAAAATTAGGCTAGGGGTATACCTTGGCGGTAGAATGCCAAGGTATAAATAAATAAGTTAAAGAAGGGTTGAGGGGGTAGCTCAGTAGTGGAGCGCTTGTCAAGCATGCATGAGGTCCTGGGTTCAATCCTCAGTACCACAAACAACAACAACAAAAAAAAAAAAAAAAAAGAAAGAAAGAAAAACAAAGAAAGCTGGGCGTGGTGGTGCACACTTGTAATCCCAGTACTTGGGAGACTGAGACAGGAGGATAGCAGGTTCATAGCCAGCCTCAGCAACTTAGTGAGGCCCTCTGCAACTTAATGAGACCTTGTTTCAAAATAAAAAATAAAATAGGGATGGGGGAGGTAGCTCAGAAGTAGAAGGCCCCTGGATTCAACCTCCAGTACAACAAAAACAAACAAAAAAAGAACAGTTAAAGGAAATGGGGCTTGACTTCCATGCCTTGACTCTCACCAGACTGGTGTCAGACTCAAAGGTAATAAGGAATAGAAAGATATTTTTACATATAAAAATTGTTATTAAGGTGCTATTATTCCCAGGTCACATTTTTTGGGAGGATACCGGGGATTGAAGCCAGGGCCTTGCATATGCTAAGTTTACTCTCTACTGCTGAGCTACAGCCCCACTCCTCATGGGCAACCAGTTAGTTAGTTAGTTAGTTAGTTAGTTAGTTAGTTAGTTAGTTAGTTAGTTAGTTAGTTAGTTAGTTAATTACTTAGTTATTCATTTGTTTAGTGATACTGGGGACTTAACCCAAGGGTGTTCTACCTCTGAGCTATACCCCAAGGCCCATTTTAATTTTTATTTTGAAACAGAGTCTCCGTAAGTTACCATGCTCTGCTGTCCTCAAACCTTTGATCTTCCCATTTCAGTCTCCCAAATTCTGGGATTCAAGTGTGTGCCACTAGGCCTGGCTCTGGGTAACCTTTTAAGTGTTACAGGAGGGCAACACTTAAATGCTACTGGCTTCACAGCTCATATCTATAGTAGAAACTCACAAATTTGGCAGATGGATACTTCCCTGAGAGAAGATTTTGTAAAATAAATATAGTTGCTCCTAATTTTTCAGCAATTCTAGAGTCCCCCCCCCAATTCTTAATAAATATCAGGTTTGTGGGACTAATATATATATATATATATATATATATATATATATATATATATATGTTTATATATATTTTTTAATATATAGTAGCTTGCTTATTCCATCTATTTTCTTCCAGCTGAAGAACCCTGAAGCCATCTGAGGCCTATAAATAAATAGATGGTTGGTAGATAGATAGATAGATGGAATTCCAAGTGTTTTTACTTGCAGGGGACTTCTCTTAATTTAATTAACAGCATAGATGAGCTCTTAGGAAAAACTGACAATACCTGGGCATGGTGGCACACACTTGTAATCCCAGTATTTGGGAAGCTGAGACAGGAGGATCACAAGTTGAAGGCCAGCCTCAGCAATTTAGCAAGACTCTATCTCAAAATTTAAAAAAAAAAGAATCTGGGAATGTAGCTCAGTGGTGAGCACCTCCAGGTTCAATCCCCAGTACTGTGGGGGATTGAACGCCACAGTACTTTTTCAAAAAGAAAAAGACTGACAGTATGTCTTCTGTAAGGGTTTTGTTTTGTTGTTTTAATAGAGTAAGATTTTTCCATAGCATTTGTTTTGATCTAGTTTATTGATATCTTAAGACATCCCCAAATCAAATTAGTTTTTATTTACTTTATGATTAAAATATTTTTAAAAGCCAGGTGTGGTGGCACACGCCTGTAATCTCATTGCTTGGGAGACAGAGACAGGAGGATTGTAAAGTTCACGGCCAGCCTCAGCAACTTAGTAAGGCCCTCTACAACTTAGTGAGACCCTGTTTCAAAATAAAAATAAAATAAGGCTGATGCTGTAGCTCAGAGGTATAATGCTTCTGGGTTCATCCCCAGTACCACAAAAAATAAAAATAAATAATAAAAAATAGGACTGGGGGTATAGCTCGGAGGTAGAATGCCTGTGGATTCAATTCCCAGTAACATACACACACAAAAAAAATTTTTAGAACTGGGGGTATACTCAGTGGTAGAGCACTTACCTAGCATGCATGGGGCCCTGGTTCCATTCCTGGCACAGAAAAATAATAATTAAAAATAAATAACTTTAGCAAAAGAGTATAATTTGAAAGGTCTCAAAGTCAAGAAACTCATTTGTTTAATTTCAAGGACACTAAAGACTTTATTGGCTAAATAAATATAGGTGAAGCTGGGCATGGTGGCACACACTTGTAATCTGAGTATTTGAGAGGCTGAAACAGGAGGATTGCAGGTTCAAGAGGCCAGCCTCAGCAACTTAGTGAGGCTTTCCACAACTTAGTGAGACCCATTTCAAGGAGGACAGATTGGTGAGCAGCTGACTTCACTGATCAGTTGGCACTTTTTCCTGCCATGTGAGACTGAACCATCAGAGTGGTGCTGACACACTGATTTGGGGAGACTCAAGTTGCATATGCAGATGAAGGCAAGCCCAAGGGTGGTCTTGCCCAGGGGAATCTTAACTTATTCTCTCAAAATAAATTCTTGCTTCTGCCTAAGTTCCTCCTTTTCCCAACTTCCTCCAAACCAGATTCCTTCTGTCTGGTACCTCACTCTTTGCAGTCTGGATTTCTTGCCTCTAAATTCCAAAATTCTCATGATTGAGTTACTAATATTAACTGATGTCTGTCTTGAATGCTAGCTACACACAAAGACCCTTCTGTTTAAGTTCTTTCAGGATGACCTGTCCTTTCTGTGGAAGTGGGACCTAGAGCCTCTATTGCATTCTAATGGCTGAGCTACACTCCAGGCTCCTGATTGCCTATCTTGAGTCCTGCATAACCAGGATCTTGGATTCAGTGTAAACATTTGGCTTATGGCATTCCTTACTTCTTTCTCCCTTCCCACTCCTTCTACTTCTTTCTCCCATGTAAGCGGATATTCCAGTCAATTTTAAATGCATATCCCTGGCCCTTGTTTCCATGTTGAGACTTGCAGACTTAGTCATGAATCTGCTTACATTCTGGTCCTAGCCTTCTCTGTTTTGCACTAATTGTTCCTGTCAAAGGCTGCATTATGATAGATGGTAGAAAACTCTTGCTAAAGCAGGAAGAAGCATGAGAATGTGGAGAGTCCTGGGTTTGCAGACACAGGTAGTCGAGAGACTTCACTGGTTAAAATATTAAATAACTGGGCTGGGGATGTAGCCCTGTGGTAGACTGCAAGCCCAGCATGTGAGAAGCCCTGGGCTCAATGTATATAAAATAGCTGGTATCTACTAAAGTTATGGGCCAAGATAATCATGAGGACAGTTTACATTTTTTTTTTTTTTTTTTTTGGCGGTACCAGGGGTGGAACCCAGGGGCATTCTACCTCCAAGCTATACCCCTAGCCCTATTTTTTATTCTTTATTTTTGAAACCGGGTCTCACTAAGTTGCAGAGTGCGACAGTTTACATTTATTAGGCATTTATTCCAAAAATGATTTCTGACACTTCGAAAAGTTACTAATTACTGAATGTTTACCATATTCCAAACAAAAGCACACTATGAATTGGGTGTTTAATCATAATATAGTGCCCATTTTTTCTGATGAAGTAACTAAGGCAAGGAGAGGGTAAATAACTTACCCATGGTCACCCAGCTAGTCAGTAGCAGAGTTGAAGCAGGAAACCAGGTGTGTGTGTGATACAGAGCCCTGTCATCAATTAACCACCTCTCAATACAATACCACCACCTCTCAATACAATACCGCCTCCTGATGAATTTTACCTAAAAAAAAAGCAGCTTTTTTTATTCTAACACACAAATAAATTTCAACATTTGAAGGATGGTAATATCGTTTGCTACTTAAATATGCAAACCCCTAGGGCTGATGAGGATTCTCAGTCAGGAATCTAGCAATACATGCAGAAAAAGTGAGAAAGAATTTTATATTTGACGAAGAACATTTCTAGCAAATGAGATTCCTTTTCCTATTCTTTAGTGATAAATACATATGAATAATTATTTGTCTTAAATATGAAGTCCATTTGTGTGTCCGATGTCTTATTGTTCTAGATATTAATGTCGATTTAAGATGAGGTTCCCAACCAACTGCTATTCTGGCAGATTTCTGAGGAAGAAGCACAATCCAGAACATCTTTCCTTTTCCTCTACACTTATGCCCCCGCACAGTCCTCTCATCTGAACTTGGAATTCATCAAAATTTATCTAAGATCTAAGATCAAGTAACATGTTTTTAAAAAACACAATTTTTCCTAGTCTAAACACCCGACTTCCAACCCCTGGTAGCACATCCAGTTTAAGCCAGAGTTCCTCCATGATTTATTCATATTATTTAAGGATTTGTGAGGACTGCTATTCCTGAATGGTCAGGAGTTTCTGCTACATTTTTCTATCTAAGAAGTTCCAAGGTGGGACATTGAATCAGGAGGAGAGTTTCACTAAAGAACATTCAGTGGTAGATTTTTAGATGATATCATTTGCTTAGTAACCATGAATCAGCACAAGAATCAGTTTGGACATGGTGTAGAGAACAGGAAAACAAGCTGTTTCCTTCACAGCAGAACACTGTGCCTATAGGACCACAGTCTTCTCACGGCTGATACCTGATGGTAGCCTATCTACATAGCCTGATTATATCTAAATTATTATGAAATAAGTATTATTTTATATTTCAAGGAATCTGGTAGATTTTTCCCAATTGTTTTTTATTGATCTGTTATTTTAAAAGGACAATTGTATTCACTTCTAGGCTTCAGGCCAGTATTTTGATAAGCTGACAGCAATTCAAATTTCACTTTGGCATAGTTTCTAAGCAAGACTTTCCTTGCTTTAGAAGCAAATGCAGTGTCTCTCATGCCCTCTCCGAGCTGGAGCAAGAAGTACAGGCTTGGTGGAATTGCATCATCAGTAACCTAAGATTTCTTTAGATATACAAGACATTTTGCTCCAAACAGGTCACCTTCCAGAATGGTTTGACTTTTAGTGTCTCACAAATTCAATCTCTGTTTTTGCAGACATAAGATAAATTAGCATCCCCATGTAGTGTGGTGGTATTGGAAGATTATAGACCTTGTAGGCAGACATCCTGCTACTCTCTGACCATGGGCAAGTTGTATGACTTCCCTAATTCTTCCATAACGCAGACTGACCAGGTTATTGCAGAAAAAAATGAAATAGTGTTATAAAACACCTAACAATTTCTAGGAGAGATAAGGTGCTTAATAAATGGCGATCTTTCTACCTTCCCTGACACTTTCTCATGCAGACCTACAAATACTTCTAGAGATGAATCAATCCACAGCAAAACCCTTGCTATGCATGTTTTACTATGATGCATAATGTGATCTTACAACAGTATTGATGCATTATGTGATCTAATTACAACAATGTCCTAGCCTAGAAAATTAATTGTAAAGCTCAACTTTACATAGATTTGATTCTAAGTTTTGTGTGTGCCACGTCATACTTGCTTTCCCTTCGTGTAATTATGAAGTATGGTAGCTTTCTGCCACTACCATTATTTTTTCTGCCTACTACTTTTTTTCACTTCCCTAAGGACAATGGACTGATGTTTGTGTCCATGTTCCATCAAAATTCATATGCTGAAATCCTAATTCTCAGTGTGATGGTACTAGGGGTGGGGCCTTTGAGAGGTAATTAGGTGATGAGGGTAGAGACCTTGTGAATGGGAGTAGTGCCCTTATAAAGGGACTCTGGAGAGCTCTCTCATCCTTTTTACATCACTCAAGGACAGAGAGAAAATTACCATCCACCAACAAGGAAGCAGGCCCTCAACAGACACCAAATAAATGTTCCCATGTCTTCATCTCAGACTTCCTAGCCTCCAAACTCTGAGGAAAAAAAATGATTGTTTACCTAATAATATGGTATTTTGTTATAGCAGCCTGAACAAACTAAGACATTAGGTTAAAAAAAAAAAAAACTCTTTGTTAACTATTCATCTTTAATAGTTGGATGCCACTAAATATTGCTGAATATTGATAAAAGTAGAAACAAAGGAGATTGTTTTTACAGAAAGAGTCTAAAGTAGTTACCTAGTGGGAGTGGTGCTAGAGATGGGCAGGAGACTTTTACTTGGATTTTAGACTCTCCTGTTTTACACACGTATGTGATAATTTTACAATTTCATTTTTAAAATTTTAAGTCTTTCATAAATAGTCTGTTTGGAGATACTTGAGGCCTAACTTCTGTCCCTGAAGAATGGTAAGGTTTTATGGCAGGTGTTCTAGTTAAGGTTGGCTAGCAGCTGTAATAAATCAACCCCATATCATAGTCCAAACACCATAGAAGTTTATACCTCAGTCTCTGAGCAAGGCAGTTCCAGGTGGGAGAGATGGAGCTGGAGAAGTGGGAGGAGGCCGGGAAGGCCCTTTGTTGCACACGCTCAAGGACCAAGACTGGCAGAGCCTTTGCTATTTTCAGCATGTAGTCACCTAAGAATCAACACCCTGCCTACAGAAGGGGAAAGCACATGAAGTAGTATGCATAAGAAGAATGGTGTGGACTGGGCCTGATGGTGCTCACAGAAGGCCATGTACTTGTGCTTACATTGGTTGGACTTCCATTAATTGGCCACACCTACCCAGAAGGAAGCCTGGGAATCCCCTGCACAGAGGAGAACATGGACTTCAGTTAGCACCTAGCAATTCTGTCACAGAGGGTTATCAAAGATCCTTCTAGGGTCCTTGCTTTGGGGGACCCACCCTCAGGTCTAATAATGCTAGGACTAAACCCTCACTTCAAAGATAGAACATAAAAGATGGTTTGGGGAACATCTCCTAAGCACATCTTTTATTTCAGCTGAAGCCAAACAGTTCCTGTTATGATTTGGATTTTTTAAATGTCCCCCAAAACTCATGTGTTGCCAATGCAACCAGGTTTGGAGGTAGAGCAGAGCTGGAAGAAGTGGATTGCTGGGGGCGTGGCCTTGGGGACTGTATGTGTCATTGGTCCCCTCTCTTTCTCTCTCTCTCTCTCTCTCTCTCTCTCTCTCTCTCTCTCTCTCTCTCTCTCTCCCATCCCCTTGACCACTGTGAGCTATATGTGGCTTTTCCTCCTCTGTGCCCCAAGCCCTGCCACCGAGCTGTCTCTGCCACTGCAAGCCAGCTGATCATAAGCTGAACTTTGAAATCACAAGCCCTAAAATAAACCTGTCTTCCTCTAAGTTGTACTTGTCAGGTATTTTGGTCACAGCGATGAAAATGCTGATGAAACCAGAGTGGTGGAATCTCTGCTGTGTCTAAACCTGACCATGTGATTCAGGAAACTTTGGATCTGGTTTGCAGGAGTTTGGAAAAATTTGGAGATGCAGCCTGGAGAAGCCTTAGAGCATCGTAAGCAGAGTTTAATGGGTGATTCCAGTCAGAAGGCCAGAAAGCGATGGGAATGTGGACAGCGAAGATTGTGCTCCTGAGGATTCAGAGACAGAGGACTCCATAGGGAAATGGAACCGAGCCCATGTGTGTGATGTTCTGACAAAGAACTAATCTTCATTTTGCTCATGTCCTGAGGCTTTCTGTGAAGCTGACTGTAAAGGTGATGAGCTAATTAATCTGGCAGAGGAAATTTCAAAGTGTCAGAGTGTGGTGGGGACATGATATAGCCAAGTTTGCCGTGAAAATCTGGAGAAGAAAGCAGAGCCGGGTTCAGAAAAGCATTTGGGGTCAGAAATACCGTTATAGAGCTGGGTGTGGTAGTGCACACTTGTTTTGTTTGTTTGTTTGTTTGTTGCGGTACTGGGGATTGAACTCAAGAGGCATTCTACCTCCGATCTATACCCCCGGCCCTATTTCCTATTCTTTATTTTGAAACAGGGTCTCACTAAGTTGCGGAGGGTCTCACTAGGTAGCTGAGGCTGGCCGAGAACCCGGATCCTCCGGTCTCAGCCTCCCAAATGCTGGGATTACAAGCGTGCACCACCACACCTGGCTGGCGCATGCTTGTAATCCTAGTACTTGGAAAGCTGAGACAGGAGTATCACAGGTTTGAGGCCCGCCTCAGCTACTTAGTGAGGCCCTCTGTTTCAAAAAATAAAAAATAGGGCTGGGGTGTAGCTTGGAGACAGAATGGCCCTGGTTTCAATTCCCAGTACAGCAAAAAAAGAAAGAAATATCACTGTGGTCATTTTTGAAACATATAGTCTGCCACACCCTCCTCATCTTAAGGTACAATGGTAAGGAGGGCTCTCAGACAGGAACCATGGCAGCAGGGCTTTAAGGCATGGCCACAGAGGAAGAGCCAAGCTCAGTTCATGGTGGTAGAGATGCAGAGAGACAGACGGGGGGAGAGGAGAAGGACAGATATACTCCCCAAGGCCACACATCCAGGGATTCACCTCCAGCCATGCCCTACCTCTGCACATGGCTACATTGTCTAACACATGAGCTTTGAGGACAATTTAAATCCAATCCATAACAGCCATCCTCTGAAGAATAAATGCATTATGGTATACACATAAAATGGAATATTACTCAGCAATAAAATAGAACAAACTACTGGTATGAGCAGCTACACGTATAAATCCCATAGACATGGAGCCAAATTAAATATATATACTGTACAATTCCACTTACATGAAGTCCAGGAACGGACAAAAATAGTTGATGACAGAAGTTAGAATAACAGTTACTTCCCCACGGGGCTGGGGTACAGACTAAGAAAAAGCAAAGGGGAACCTTTAGAGGTGATGGGTATTTTCTATACCTTGACCTGTGTGGTGATGACACCAGGGTATACATACACAAGAATTCAGCAAACTATCAACTTAGGATTGCTGTTAGTGGTGTATGTGTATTCTCCATCCATAAAAGTTTCAAAAAATGCTGGCAGTTCTATCAGCAAGGAACTGTTAGAACTAAAACAGAGAGTGGTATCTGCCACCTGCTCCAGAGAGCCTGGGGACAGAAGCTCCTGGGCCTCAAGTGCATCTCAAGGGACCTACCTGGGAGGCTGGTGGAGTCAGAGTTTTTGGAGCTCAGAATTCTAGTCCAATGTTCCTCTGATTGTTGTGAGATTAGTACTGAGGCATGCAAAAGGAACACAGAAGGATCAGACAGAGTGCCTCAATTTAAACCTGTTGTCTAAAATTCTATTTCACAGGCATTGTGGGGGGCCTGAGTTTTACTCCTGGAATCTGGAACATAATTATCCATGGTAAGCACAAATAAGCTCAGATGTCAGTTGACAACGGGGAGGCTTCCCTTTCTTCCTGCTGTCATCATCCTAAGACTGCACTGTAATCTGCAGTTCCTAAGGTCCTCTATGGGGGAACCTAGGAGTATCTCCTCATGCATTTCATTGGATTAGAAGGCTCAATTTAAATAGAGCAGCAGGTGTTGTCTGCTGTCAAAATTATTCAAAGTCTGTTCTAAACGACTTCCTCTAAAATACAGACCCATCTGTTTGTTAAACATTCCATCTAAACTCTATGCCTATTTCAGATCGAGGATTTCTGGGAGAGTATTTTATACAAGATTCAGCAGACCTTTAAATACAGATACTTCTCTGTTGCCTAATGGAAAAAAATTCAAGAATGATAAAATAGATTGTCATTTGCTTCACATTCTTTTTGGATTTTTTTATGGTTAAAAAAAAGTGTGTTTGTGTGTGTATACAATCTTATATATATATATGAGAGAGAGAGAGAGAGAGAGAGAGAGAGAGAGAGAGAGAGAGAGAGAGGTCTTATTTAAAGTTGTGATCTTATTCTTATAAATGTTTTAAAGAGCCGGGCGTGGTGGCGCACGCTTGTAACCCATCATTTGGGAGGCTGAAACTGGAGGACCCGGGTTCGTGGCCAGCCTCAGCTGCTTAGTGAGGCCTTCTGAAACTTAGTGAGACCCTGTTTCAAAATAAAGAATGAAAAATAGGGCTGAGGGTGTAGCTCGGAAGTAGAATGCCCCTGGGTTCCATCCCCAGTACCACAAAATAAATAAATAAATACATGTTTTAAAGGACATAGGATTCTTACTTTATTTTTATTTGTGTGTGTGTGTGTGTGTGTGTGTGTGTGTGTGTGTGTGTGTGTGTGTTACTGAGGATTGAACCCAGGGGCCTTCTATCTCCAAGCTACACCCCCAGCCCTTTTGTTTTGTTTTGTTTTGAAACAGGGTCTTGCTAGGTTGCTGAGAGCCTTGCAACATTGCAGAGGCTGGTCTCGAATCTGCGATCCTCCAGCCTCAGCCTCCCCAAGTATTGGGATTATATGTGTGCATCACCACATCTAGTCATTTTATTTTAAAGGGTACAGTTAAGCAGTATTAAGTGGTACTGCTGTGCAACAGATCTCTAGAATTTTTCATCTTGCAAAACTGAAATTCAATACCCATTAGACACTAATGCCCTCTCCCGCCATCCTTGGTAACTACCTTTCTGCTTAGGATACCCCCTCATTGTACCTTTGAAATGAGGGTGTGGCAGATTATATGTTACAAAAGTGACTACAATGGTATTTCTGATCCCACATGATCTTCCAAACCCTGTTACTTCCCACCAACACCTGGAGTCTCTGTCTTCCCCCTTGAATCTTGGAAGACTTTTGTGCATGCCTCAATGAGCAGACTGTAGAAGTAACAGTGCACAACTTCCTAAGATATGTCATCAGTGTAACACGACTTCCAGCTGGTGATCTCTCCACACCCCCCCCCCATATGTCTTTAGAGTTCTGAGCCACTTATAAGAAATCCAGCTATCCTGGGGCTAGGTGCACCAGTGCACACCTGTAATCCTAGTACTTGAGAGGATAAGACAGGTGGATCACAGGTTCAAGACCAGCCTGGGCAACTTAGCAAGACCTTATTTCAAAATGAAAAAGAAAATGGGGCTGGGATAGCTCAGTGGTAAAATGCCCTTGAGTTCAATCATCAGTAACACACACACACACACACACACACACACACACACACACACACACACACAGCTGTCCTGAAACCAGGCCACTAAAGAGACCGCTCACAGAGGCAGAGTTGCCCAGGGAGCCTGCTATTCCAGTCTCTCCTAGCCTGCAGCAGAGCTGTGAGTGAACAACGGTCTCAAGAGGATTCCAGCTCAGCCACTGCCTGACTATAATTGCTCGTGAAACGCTGAGTAAGAAGTACCTTGGTGAGCCAACACACAAGATCGTAATAATGACCATTGTCATTTCAACCAGCAGGTTTGAGGTGGTTTATCAGACACCAATAGATAAGGGGAAGAGAGGGCCAGCTACTCATCCGTTCTGAAGGAGGTTTTGTTTAGATGCCCCACTTTTCATAAAAACTTGTAAAAAATCTCAGTTGAGAGCTAAAGTATACCTTGCCACCAAGCAACAGTGTAGAAACAACCACTCTTCAGGCCTTGAAAAAGAACCAAATGCCAATGACCTCTTTACCCTTATTAAAGGTCTGGTTCAAAGAGGTGATATCAGGAGGGAATTGATTTTCAACAATTTTTGTACTCCTCTCAATTTTCTAGATGTATTCTTTGATTTAGTTAAATTTTTAGAAAGTTTCGATCTTGAGCAATATTTCCTTGGTATCTAATAAAATTCCTTTCAATGAGCTGCACTACTTAGGTCATGCTCCAGGTTTCATGCTATAGGGCACAGCTGTAGGAAAGCTCTACTGAATTTGCTATGAGACTATCATTGACCCACATCTATAGTCCCAGCGACTCCAGAGGTAGAGGCAGGTAGATCACAAGTTTGAAGCCAACCTTGGCAACTTAGCAAGACTCTGTCTCAAAATAAAAATAAATAAATAAAAAAGGCTTGGGATATAGCTCATTGGTAAAGTGCCACTGAGCTCTATCCTTAGTACTGCGATGATGATGATGATGATGACAATGACAAGGACGACGGTATCATTAAGGGCACTATTTACCACATTCCTCAATGTCCCAAATACAAAGTCTTAACTACCAATAAAAGCTTAAGAAACTGTAATCTTTCTCCTTTGTAGTCAAGAGAATCATGATTAACCTTCATTTCTTTCAGTAGAAAATTTAATCCAAATCTTAGAAAATTAGGTGCAGATCTATTGCTTGTATATCTCATTCCACTCCACTAACTTGTTTTTTGCCTAATGTATGTTTCTCCTGATGCTATTTTTATTTTTCTTTTCCATTTGATTATATGTATTTTCAAAAGATTTTTCAAATCCCTTGTGGAAGAGGACATAACAGTAATTATAAAGGGAGAGGTAGATAAATATGTAAGTATTTATCCCTGAAGACATCACCGAATTATAGGCCTCCTGCAAGCCTAGTTTAAGGATTCATTCTCATTTACTTTCAAATGTGTATTAAGCATCTACTATGATACAGGCATTCTGTTAGGGAGGGTCAGAGCTGAAGAAAAAATTTTAAAAAGCCCATAGTTCACCGGGCATGGTGGGACATGCCTATAATCTCAGTAGTTGGGAGGCTGAGACAGGAGGATTGCAAGTTCAAGGCTAGCTTCAGCTTCAGCAACTTAGTGAGGCTCTCAGCAACTTAATGAGACTTTGTTTCAAAATAAAAAAAGAAAGTAAAATAGGGCTGGGGGTATAGCTCAGAAGTAGAATTCCCCTGAGTTCAATCCCCAGTACCACACACAAAAAAAATAGTCCTTGCCCTTAGGGGAACAGAATACTTGAGGATGGTTCAAAAGTTTGAGGTCCAGTAGTAGGAGGTATATTTCAAATAATGACAGCTTTTAGGTCCCATAGTTCTTACGAAGTCAGATCTCCTAATCTTTTTCATAAATAAGCCAGAAGGAGGGGTAGATATTAGATGAATATGTTCTTCAGGTTCCTGGCCAGGAACTTCCACAGTCTATCATCTTAAAAAAAAAAGTCTTCCAGTTCTGGAGAAATTATTGGCACAACTTGCCCCTCAGACCTGGATTGTTTCTTCTCGCAGACCAATTCATTGGTTCTCTACCAGGCCGACACTTGCAACTCTGCTTTGTGACCTGGCTGCTGGTTTGACTTCATATTGATTCTCTGTCTCCTTCAACTTAAGTCCACTGTAGTCTTCATTTGTACCAATTGGGTATTTTTTTTTTTTTTTTTTTTTTTTTGTAGTAGAGGTTGAACCTAGGAAACTTCTACCTCTGAACTACACCTCCAGCCCTTTTTAGTCTTTATTCAGAAACAGAGTCTTGCTAAGTTACTATGCAGTAGCCTGGAACCTGTGATTCTTCTGTCTCAGCCTCCCAAATACTAAGATTATAGGTGTGTGACCTATCTTTCAGGGTACACCAAGGTCCTCTAACACTGGAAACTCTCAGCATCTCCACCTGCCAAGTGTAACAATAAACGTGCTCTAACCTGTCAACCTTAACCCTTCTGTTACCAGGGGAAAACCTAAATAAAACTTTTAGCTTTACTTGATCTTATTTGACCTAAAAAATCACTAATCAGCTAGGTGTGGTGGCGCACACCTCTAATCCCAGTATTTGGGAGGCTGAAACAGGAGAGTCGTGGGTTTGAGGCCAGCTTCAGCAACTTATTGAGACCCTCAGCAATCTAGGAAGACCCTATTTCAAAATAAAAAGGGATGGCAGTAGAGTTCAGAGATAGAATGTCTCTAGGTTCAATCCCAGTACCCCCCCACACACACACACCATTAATTTGGAGGTTACAGAGCTGAACAGTACATTACAAAACTATCAGCTTTGCCGTAGATAACACCTCCAATGTGTGGGTAATGATGATAATGGTTGCCTAGGTTACTCTTCAGGGACCTGAAGGCTACTTTTGCTGAAAACACTGGCTCTTCCCTTCAGCCAACAACTGTCCAGTGGCTGACAGGAATAGGATGAAATGCTTGGCTTCTCTTTCTTGATTCTGTGACTGTCTCCTTTGTTACCTTAACCTTTGGGTCATATTCTACTCAGCACTGCATGTGAACATGTTGACTATTTGAGAAATGTTTTTTCCAGAGTTATATTATAGAGTTAACTTTACCTAGAATTGCCTAGTCACTACCCATAACCGATGTTTCTGATCATGGGGACTAGTAGTTGTAAGGAGTGAAAAGATGTGGTACTCCAGTTCCTGGAGGATTTCTACCTATTCTCAAAAAAGACATGCATGGATATTTCTCAGCTTTATTCACCTATCTCCTTTATTATTCCCACCCTATATCTGTAATCCTCCACTCCCTGGAGTTGAGAAACTGATGTGTGAGCAAAGCTCCCTCTTCTCTTTTCTTTGACCACTGAATAAAACCTTTCTTTCTCCCCACACTTGTTTCTCAGACTTTGTTTTTTCCATGGGATGTGCTTCTCAACAGGGGTTCAGAAACACTTGTGCTTCTGAAAGTCAGGCATGGTGGTGCATACCCTTAATCCTAGTATTTGCCAGGCTGAGACAGGAGGATTGCAGGTTTGAGGCCAACTTCAGCAACTTAGCAAGACCCCAGTTCAAAATAAAAAAGACTTCGGTTGTAGCTCAGAGGTAGAATGTCCCTGGGTTTAACGGAAGAAAGTTGGAAGGAAGGAAGGAAGGAAGGAAGGAAGGAAGGAAGGAAGGAAGGAAGGAACGAAGGAAGGAAGGAAAGAAGGAAGGCAGGCAGGCTGGCTCGCTTCTGGTTCTGGCCCACATTATTTTGGCAATGGTTCTCTGAGTTTCTACAGTCCTTCTTTGATAGTCTTTGCCAGCAGGGGGCTCCATACTCTTGCCACCAGAAGTTCCTCCTACGATTTGAGAGATTAAAGTCTCTTCTTCCAAGTTCTCTTCCCCAACTCCTACATTCCTGGCAAATGTGGTTACTAATGTCATTGCTTTAGAATCTAGATTCCAAAAAAGATGCCTGATTTGCTAATGAAAATGTTCAGAGATACTCTGTAATTAAATAATAAATCCCTTTGGCTTCTCTAAAGTTTGGGTCCCAGGTACCTATAACAAAAACACAAACAAGCCTGTCCTTCTGTAGGTCTTTGTCTATGGGTTTTACTAAACTGTAGTACTGTGAGGTAAACTTACATAGGTATAGATTTTTTTAATATTCATATGCTAGCCAGCATGGTGGCACATGCCTGTAATCCCAGTATTTAGGAGGCTGAGACAGGAGGATCACAGATTCAAGGCCAGTCTCAGCAACTTAGTGAGGCCCTCAGCAACTTAGCAAGACCCTGTTTCAAACCAAAAAATAAAGACAGGTGTGATGATGCACACCTGTAATCTCAGTACTTGGGAGGCTGAGACAGGATGATTGCAGGTTCAAGGCCAGCCTCAGCAATTTAGCAAGACACTGTTTCAAAAAAAAAAAAAATTCGTGCTGGGGGTGTAACTTGGGGGTAGAACATCCCTGGGTTCAATCCCCAGTACCAAGGAAAGAAAAGGAAACATTCATATGCTATCTTCCATTTACCTAATAAGTGATAGCCTCAAGTAGTTTCCCTGGCAAATCACTTGTTGAAAAGTGTGAGTACTTTTCCTGGCAAATAGACCTCAAGATTGTCACTTTTCTAAATGGAAAGAGAACCCCATTCCCATATTTAGGAAAACCATTTAGGAGTGCCTTTCATACTTGTCCTTTGACAGACGTGTCACTGTCCTGATTGTTGCAAGTGTCAGTGACGTAAAATGAAATCACATTCAGGTGATGATGGCCATGACTTCAACAGAGTCCTGAAGGTTGAGGTCGTCCCTCACCAGTATGGTATATTTCATCTGCACTGGCCCTCCATGAACACCGTCTGCCCTGGCTTTCTCCAACATTTTGTCAAAGAAATATCCACCTCTAAGAATTATGCATACCAGTTCCACTGCTGTTTTAAATAATATGGTTCAAAAAGATAATTTTGCACCCTTTGTCTACCTTGTTTGGGCATTAAGTAAATATCAGAGCAATATCTCTATGCTGTGTTTCTATGGAGAACAATTAAGTCTCTCCTATATCCCATAAGCAAATTTTATACACAGCTCCCTGCATTTCTCTATCCAGAATACTCTCTTTCACAGAAACAGGTTCCACATTTGCTCTTTTCCCATGTCTTTTGTTGTTGCTGCTGCTATTGTATTGGGAATTGAACCCAGAGGCATTCTACCTCCAAGCTACACCCCCAGCCCTTTTTATTTTTTGTTTTGAAACAGGGTCTTATAGGTTGCTGAGAATCTCCCTAGGTTGCTGAGGCTGGCCTTGAACCTGTGATCCTCCTGTTTCAGCCTCCACATCCTACTTCCCCATATATTTAAGCATCACCATTACCCCAGCAACTGGTCCGTATCTATAGAAGCCATAAACCATTCAAGAAAGCATGCAGGAGCCGGGCGTGGTGGCGCACGCTTGTAATCCCAGCATTCGGGAGGAACCGGGTTCGAGGCCAGCCTTAGCTACCTAGTGAGGCACTCCGCAACTTAGTGAGACTCGGTTTCAAAAATAAAGAATAAAAAATAGGGCTGGGGGTATAGCTCGAATGCCCCTGAGTTCAATCCCCAGTACCGTAAAAAAAAAAAAAAAAAAAAAAAAAAAAAAAAAAAAAAAAAAAAAAAAAAAAAAAAAAAAAAAAAAAAAAAAAAAAAAAAAAAAAAAAAAAAAAAAAAAAAAAAAAAGAAAGAAAGAAAAAAGAAAGCATGCAGGAAAAGCTATCATAAAGCAATATGTGCTCATTGCTAATGAGCACCAAGGAAATATGTTTAAGTGAAGGACATCATATACTTATTTCTCTTATGCAGACATATCACTTGTCTGTGATGACTGAGATGACTGGCACTGGGGTTTTACAAGGTCTTGAAAAATATTGACCTCATGGCTTGCTCAATCAAGCCAGAACACTTTGTATCACAAGACAGAAAATCCTTCCAGAACACTTCAAATCACAAGACAGAAAATCCTTCTTAAAATTAAACAAGCTGGGCATGGTGGCCCACACTTGTAATCTCACCACTTGGGAGGCTGAGACAGGAGGATCTGGGTTCGAGGTCAGCCTCAGCTACTCAGTGAAGCACTCTGCAACTTAGTGAGACCCTGTTTCAAAATAAAGAATAAAAAACAGGGCTGGGGGTATACCTCAGAGATGTAATGCTCCTAGGTTCAAACCCCAGTAGCAAAAAAAAAAAATTAAACAACAAAGGTAAATTGTTGGTTCAAGCAGGGTTCATATAACTCAAAGATCTAGAGTGAGAGCTGGCATTAAGAGAGGTTTGAAACCTCTGCACAAACCCTGTCATGTCACTCAGGACCAGGATTCTTACCATGTCTCTAGTGTTGGCTCACCCTCAGCCTCCTATTCTAGAATTCCCTCATGGTAACAAGATGGCGGCAGCAATTCCAGCACATTCCATCACAGTACACCATCCAGGCAGATACAAGTTGTTCCTGAAGAACCGAGAAGCTTGCCTGGAAGCCACAGCAACATCCCCTTAGGTCTCAGCTGTGACTGAGACACGTGACCACCCCTGAGCAAATGACTGGTACCTTAGGGATAAACTTGGAGTGGCTGCCCAATGAAAATCAAGATGAGGAATGGATTTTTGGATAATGGGCATGATCTCCATTAAGTCTTCCTACCCCCTGTGCATTTACTCTTTCACAGCTCCCTGAGAAACTATCTTCCTATCTAGACTGATGCAATTTTCAGTATTTTCAACAAAGGAAACCACTTTCCCTGGGTTAGCTCACTACTTCCAAGGCCGTAAATACCATCCCTAGAAGGCTGCCTCCCAGAGCAGCACCTTCAAGTCAGATGTTAAAGAGATACACTCGACTGTCTGCTAGTTATCCACATTTGTTTTTCTCAAAAGCATTTCAAACTCTGTTTTTAAAGTATTCTTATCTTTTAGATATATGTGCTAAAATATTTACAGAAAAATAATATGATATGCTCATATCATACTTACTCATATGAATAATCTGGCTGCAAGCAAGGATGGGAAGCATATTGTCTTTCTAGATAGCCATGTGAGAAACTAAAGATTTTTAATACCGAGTAAGAAAAGAAGGGGTATTGAGGGACAACTGGCATTTCTGATTCGTTCTGCTCTTCTAGTCATCCAAATACCCATACGTACTTTTCTCCCAACTCATTTATTTCCTCTCTGGAGGCAGAGATCACCAAAGTCCCATCCAGGTTCTGTATCCAGATAAAAGATCACAGTTTCTGGTTAATGTTCAGTCTTTTTATAATGTCCACATATGATTCCTCATTGTCTGGTAGCCTACCCTCTAAAAGATGAATTATCTACTTCCAATCTTCCTTTTGTAAATTGTGTGACTTAGAAAGGGAGAAAGCCAAAGCCACTTTTTCTGTTGTTGCTCAGGCTGTTCTCAAACTCCTGGGCTCAAGTGATCTCCCACCTTAGCCTCCTCTCCTGGTGTGTGCCACCATCCTGGGGTACTATTTGTTTTTAAATCTATTTTTGAAAAAGAGACAAGTGGGAAATACACAGCAGTATCTGGTTCATAGCAATCATGAAGTCCTACAGAGCAGTAATTGCAAAGATCCTCCTAGCCTGGAAGTAGAGTAAGTTCTGAGGTTTGTCCAACCTGGGAGTTCCTATTCCTACTCCCCAGAGAGGGTTAGTAGGAAAAGTGGACATCTCTCTCTCGAATCCTTGTCCTTCCCTCTCCATGGCCCCAGGATTTGTCCTGTGGGAAGTTCTTCCTACTCATCCTACTCTATGGCTACATATAAAGTAGGCTTTGTAGAATGAGCACCACTTGGGGCTGCTTAGTTTTCAAAAGGGACTTCCACAATACAGGATTGGAGGCATTTGTCAAGTAATTACAAGCCAAAGGATTCCTTTAGACATTCTTAAAGTCTAGAGCCTGATCTTTTATAGAAAAGGTGTGGGAACAGATCCTCTCTAAAGCCTTCAGAGGGAACACAGCCCTGCCAACACCTTGGTTTCAGGCCATAGAGACCCATGTCAGACTTCTGATCTCCAGAACTGTAAGATAATTCATGTTGTTCTAGACAATGAGGTTTGTGATAACTTGTGATAGCAGTTAACAGGAAACTGACATAGAATCTTCTACTTGTTATTACAGGGAAGCTAGCCGGATGCGGGGGCGCACACCTGCAATTACAGTACTTGAAAAGCTGAAATAGGAAGATCACAGGCTCAAGACCAGCCTCAGCAACCTAGTAAGACCCTGTTTCGAAACAAAAATGTAAAAAAAAAAAGGCTTAGGGTGCAGCTCAAGAATTAGAATGCCTCTGGGTTCAATCCCCTGCAACACACCACACATGCACATACACACACATGCACACATACACACACACAGAAGCTGTGACACTGCTGAACCCTTCCTTCCAAAGGAGGCAAGCTGGGAAGATGAGGAGAAGTGTGCTGGTGCCAGCTCTGCCCCTGGTTCTTTGAACGCCTCTCCTTGTGCCAGATGGAGAAGCACAGTAAGGCTGGCAGTAACAACTTCCAACCAGGCACCTGCACAGGCCCAGACACAGGACTTCATCAAATCTGTCATTTTGTTCCCTGGCTATTTGATTCTGGGCACAGCTCTCTAACTTGCTAATATCTGCCTCTGTCCCTTGCCCTCAATCTGAAGATCCAGAATTCTCTCCACCAGCTCCTGCAGCTCAGCCCTCCATGCCTGGCATGCGTCCTGGATTCCTGTGGGATTTACAGCTTCATCTAACAGGCTTTCTCCCTGCTGCCCGGGGCCACAGCACTCCCACCACCTGGCTGGGCCTTATGACTGACTAGAGGAAGCAGAGGCTCAGGGAAGAAGGATGCTGTGATTGGAGGACTGTACTGCTGAGGACTTAGCATCCCAAAATGACAGATTCCACCCACGAGACATCGAAAGAGCAAAAAAAAAAAAAAAAAAAAACGGTACAGCGTGTAACAACGAAGAATTGTAATAAGCTGTTCAAGCCTTATAAAAGAGAAACAAATGTCCTGTCTGCATAGCCTTCCTAAGAAGACCAATGATACTATGAAGAATATCATCCAGCAATTAAATTCAACATTATTAAATCATAAATTTGACTCACCCAGGGAAAATATGCTAATTATATAAATATTAAATATTGATTACCAGACTTCAATTAATGCTTTGCTGGCAGCTTCCTTGTGTTTAGAATAATTTTGACAGAAACAAAGGACACAAGACTCATTAAAAAAGGTATTTAGAAGACAGCTGTGGCGGCACGAACCTGTAATTCCAGTACTTGAGAGGCTAAGACATGAGGATTGCAGGTTTGAGGCGAGACTCAGCAATTTAGCAAGACTTTGTTTCAAAATAAAAAGGGATTAAGTGTAAAGGCAAGCTTGATGCAAAAACCTCCATACCTTCCTATCCAGAGAGCCCTCTGACTCCCAGGAGTAAAGGTCAAAAATTTGACCTTCAACCCGGGCGTGGTGGCGCAGGATTGTAATCCCAGCATTCGGGAGGCTGAGACTGGAGGATCTGGGTTCACAGCCAGCCTTAGCTCCCTAGTGAGGCCCTCCACAAGTTAATGAGACCCGGTTTCAAAATAAAGAATAAAAAATAGGACTGGGAGTATAGTTCAGAGGTAGAATGCCCCTGAGTTCAATTCCCAGTACCGCAAAAAAAAAAAAAAATTGACCTTCAGTTTTGTTAATCCTGGTTTTGGTACGGCTTGGGTGACTGCTAGCTAGGAAGATGACAATGACTGCAGGCTGGGCTGCCAGAAAAGGCAGTGGCCTAGTCTTGGCAGTCAGGTGGAGAACTTGAAACTCTGGAGTACTGAGTAGCAGTACCCAAACTGGATCATGTTTTAGTGAAGAATGGCTGTATTTTCCTCATGTTCACCATCCTAATGAAACCACCTGTTTTTGGAGTTCCTAAGAATTAGTTCAGAATCTCCAAGGATAAAAATGTATTTCCTTATGGGGGCGAGACCTTAATCTCACTTAGTTATGTTGTAGGAGCCACTATAGGTGTGGAATTTTCTAAGGAACTCGAGCTTCCACAGACATCTGTCTTGTCAAAGTTAGGGGAAAAGCAAATTAATATTTAATTTGAATATTTAAATTACTTATTAATAAATGCTATTGTACTTGGAGATGATCAATCATATAGCATGTCAGTTTTTCATTTTATGTTTGCCAACTTTGTTGTCTAATTTTAAAAAACCTAAATAAATATCATTTTTATTTTTTAGTTTGAAAAGAATAAAAAGGGCTGAAGGTGTAGCTTGGAGGTAGATGCCTCTGGGTTCAATCTCCAGTCCCCTCCTCCCCCCACCACACACACACACACACACACACACACACACACACACACACAATAGGGCTGAGGGTCTAGCTCAGAGGTAGAATGCCCCTGGGTTCAATCATCAGTACCAAAAAAACAAACAGCTTTAGTTGTAACATGCATTATGAACACACTATATATTCAAGAAAAAAGCAATAGCTAAGTAAATTATGCACAGAAATAAGATAAAGTATTTGATCATTCTAGTTTATTTTTAGAAAAAATCCTACTAATATGAGAAATTGTTTATTTTATAGTAATTGAAAAAAGCAAGATGGAAAATTATACATCCTATTATTTCAACTTTATAAAAATATGTGCTGAGAAATATTAGAGTAAATCAGAGTAGATAATATATATGCATTAAAGCAATGTAAAGGAATAGTTGTTGATATAGAAAGACATTTACATTTACATTATATTCTTGGGTGAAAAGGGACATATATTATGATGCCTTTTTTTTTTTTTTGTGGTACTGGGGAATGAACCCAGGGGCATTCTACCTCCAAGCTACACCCCCAGCCCTATTTTTATTTTGAAACAGGGTCTCACTAAGTCACAGAGGGCCTCAGTAAGTAGTTGAGGCTAGCCGAGAACCTGCAATCCTCCGGCCTCAGCCTCCCAAGTACTGGGATTACAAGCGTGTATCCATAATGCCTGGCTATTTTTTTTTCTATGTCATTGATATGAAGGCTATATATTATGTCTCCAACTTTTGGGGTTACTCTTTATTTAATTTATTTTTGCACTAGGGATTTAACCCAGGGGCATTCTACCTCCAAACCACACCCCAGCCCTATCTTACTTTTTAATTTGAAACAGGATTCTGCTAAGTTGCTGAGGGTCTTGCTAAATTGCTGAGGTTGACTTCGAAGAACCTGTGATCCTCCTGTCTCAGCCTCCCAAGTACTGGGATTACAGGTGTGCGCCATCACACTTAGCTTCACTTATCCTTTATTTTTCTGGTATTGAAGATTGAACCTAGGGGCACTTTACCATTGAGCTAAATCCCTAGACCTTATATTTTTATTTTTATTGAGACAGTGTCTTGCTTAGTTGCCCAGGCTGGCTTCAAATTTGCTATCCTCCTGCCTCAGCCTCCTGAGTAGCTAAGATTACAGGCATGAGGCACTGAACCTGGATAACATATTTAACTATATTATTATTTTTTTTAACAATGTCTGAAGCTATTCAACAGTTCTATCATACTCCAGAACAGAACCTTAGTATGGGCTCTTTTTATATACTCCACCATCTTTGACATGCTGGCTTTGGCTTGCATATTTATTGCCTCACAGTTGCAATATGGTTGTCATAACTCCATTAGGTGTCAAGTTTACATCCAAGGTAGAAAAATAGGGGTGGATGGGAAAGATAAAGGTTATATCCATTCTGTTTATTAAGAAAACAAAAATGTTCTCATATGCTACTAGCAGAATTCCAAGTAGTTTGCATTGGCCAGAACCAAGTCACGTGGCTATAATAGCTGCAAAGGAGGTTGCAAGAGGGCAATTGCAATTGCCAATAGATTAGAATTCCATTCCCATTTAGGCAAAACTTACCAATGGGTCATAAACAGGGAACAAAATACATACCTTCTAAGATCTGGAGCAAGTCACTTTCCTTCATTGAAAAATTAGCACATTGAATTAGATTAACTTTGTTGGTGATATATGGTGATGAGGGAATGGATATAATACCAAAGTCAGGCATGGTAGTGTATGCCTATATTCCCAGTATTGGGGGGAGGAGGGCCAAGACAGGAGGATTGCATGTTAGCAGGTTCATAGCCAGCCTCAGCAACTCAGAGAGGCCCTCTGCAATTTAGTGAGACCTTGTTTCAAAATAAAAAATAAACAAAGTAGGGCTGGAGTTATAGCTCAGAGGTAGATTCTACTAGGGTAGAATCCCTAGTGCCACAAATAATAATAATAATAATAATAATAATAATAATAATAATAATAATAATAGTTTTTTTTAGTGTAAGCTTTTTAAGCTCTTTATATATTCTAGATATTAGACCTTTGTCAGATGGGTAGGTGGTAAAGATCTTCTCTCATTCTTGCTGGTTTCCTTTATTGCACCAAAGCCTTTTAATTTAATGCTATCTCATTCGTTAATTCTTGTTTTAATTTCCTGAGCTTTAAGGGTCTTATTGAGGAAGTTTCTATCTGCACCTATATGTTGGAGTGTTGGTCCTATGTTCATCATCTTTAGCCATCAGGGAAATGCAAATCAAAACTACACTGAGATTCCATCTAGCTCCAGTTATAATGGCAATCATCAAAAACACAAATAATAACAGATACTGGCAAGTACATGGGGAAATAGGAACCTTATTACACTATTGGTTCTTGGAAATCAGTGTGGAGGTTTCTCAGAAGATTGGGAGTGGAACTACCATATGAACCAGCAATAGTGCTCCTGGGCATCTTCCCAAAGGAAATGAAAACAGAATATTATAATCATATTTGCATATCGACGTTCATAGCAGCACAATTTACAATAGCCAAGTTATGGAACCAGCCTATATGTCCATCAACAGATGAATGGATCACAAAACTTTTGTATATACACACAATGGAATTTTACTCAGCCATAAAGAAGAACAAAATGACACCATTTGCAGGAAAATAGATGGAACTTGAGAATATTTTATTGAGTACACCCATTTCCAAAGAACAGGTAGATATATGTTCTCCCTTTGTGTGGAAGCTAGAAAGATATTTGGAAATAAGGGCAACATCAGATAGATGAGCAGAGATTCCAGGGGAGTGACCGAGGGTGATTAGGGAAGGGGGCGATGAACTCATAAAGAATGAAATAGTAGAAATAATGCTATGAATATATAAAAATTGCCAATTCCAATCTCAAAGACTTGTGGGGTGAAGGGGGGACCCTATGAGGAGAGCAACAAGAGCTGTGTGCATGTATTTTTCTAACATTCTGTACCTCAATATGATTTAAATTACAATATACCCAATAAAAATAAACAATTTTAGGTCACCCCAAGTGACCTATAATAGACCCCAAACCCCACTATAATGTCATCTGTGTGGTAAATGAACACATACCCCAGTGCCATGCCTATCAACAATTGCAATTGCAATGACTGGAAGAAACCATACAAGAAGCAAAAAGAGGTGGTGTCTGAATTCCTGGAAAATGTCCACCTATCCTGGGAAAAGATGTGACTGTTCTTCCCTGTATTAACCTCTCCGCTCCCTTCATTTCTTTTACCATACACCTATGACTTCCCCACTCCTAATAGGTTGAGAAGTTGATTTGTGAGCTAGACTTCTGCTTTTCCACGCTGTGGCCACTGAATAAACTTTTCTGCTGGTGCTCAACCTCAGTCTTGTCTTTGGCTTCATGACACCAAATGGAAAAAGATATCCCTTTCGTGGGGTTCCAGTCTTAGGAGAGGGGCCAACAAATCGTGGGTAACATGATGGGACCAGCACTGCTCTACTATCAACCTGTTTAGGACTAAGTTTCTTCTGTATAAAAAGGGACTTGGATTCATAAGTCTTCTGCAGCTCTGAAATTTGTTTCTTTTTAACAATTCAATTCAGCCAACATTCATTAACTACATCATACTAAGGCATTCTTCCAGATGCTTTGGGGATATAAAGATGAATGACCTGTGTTCCCTGACCTCAAGGAGTTTACAATGTAGTAAGCGTGCTGTGAAAGTTCATCATGATCATCATCATCATCATCATCACCATCACCTATATTTTTTTCTACAGAACTTTTTGCTTCTAAGGCCAATCTTAACTTTGTTGGAACCTAGTGTAGATATAATTTGTAACTTCACCTTAGGTATTTCTATGTAATTAAGGTTGAGAGTTTCTTAGAAGAAGAGACACAGCACACAGAAAAAAGGAGTGGAGTAGCAAGCTGAGCTTCATTTTGGTAGGGTACGTGAAAATGAGATGGACTAAGGGATACAATGGCTACTGTGGCTTACCTAGTTCTTGAGATGAACCATTTTGTGTGTGTGTTAGTGTGTGTGTGTGTGTGTGTGTGTGTGTATGTGTGTGTGTGCGGGGGTGGGGGGTAACTGTGGATTGAACCTAGGAGCATTCTACCTCTGAGCCCACAGCCCTTTTTGTCTTTTATTTTGAAACGGGGTCTCACTAAGTTACTGTGTTCTGGCCTCGAACCTGAGATCCTCCTGTCTCAGTCTCCTATGTGATGGTATGACAGGTGTGTGCCACTGCACCTTGATAAGATGAACCATTTCTTTTTTTCTTTTTTTTTTTTTTTTTTTGTGGTACTGGGGATTGAACTCAGGGGCATTCTACCTCCGAGCTCCACCCCCAGCCCTATTTTTTTATTCTTTATTTTGAAACTGAGTCTCACTAAGTTGCAGATTGCCTCACTAGGTAGCTGAGGCTGGCCGCGAACCCGGATCCTCCGGTCTCAGCCTCCCGAATGCTGGGATTACAAGCGTGCGCCACCACGCCCGGCTAAGATGAACCATTTCTTGACTGTGAGTGAGGAGGAGACATTTTTTTTAAACTGGCATAAGTGCTCGCTATTGAAAATTTAATAACTAAATAGGTCATGTTGAAGGTTTAACTAGAATTGAACAAAAATCCCTTCACTCCTGAGCTTCAATTTAGAGCAGGGCAGGTACTAAAATAAAATATCGCCTCCAATGATCCCCTCTCTGAAGACCACAGTCTCTAAAATAATGGATTAAAGCTCTTTGATCCTGCACATAAACCTACATGGGAAATAACATTTTTTTTCATCTCTACAAGTTCTGTGCTAGATAGTCTCCTTAGATCTATTTTCCACCTTTCTGTACCCTTCTCTCTGCCCCCAAAGTGACCTTTTTAAAATTGTTTTTCCTTTTTTAATTAGTGTATTAAGATTATACATGACAGTGGAATTCATTGTTACAGATTTGTACATGCACATACATGATCAGGTCACTTTCCTTTACCAGGACCTCCTCTTTCTCTCCCCTCCTGCCTCCCCCTAGTTCTCTTCTTCCACTCTATGGGTCTCCCTTCTATTTTCATGAGATTCCCTCCCCCCTTCTTTCCATTTTTTCTCTCTATCTCCACATATAAAAGAAAGCATGTATCCCTTGACTTTCTGAGTTTGGCTTCTTTTGCTTAGCGTAATGCTCTCCAATTCCATCCATTTTCCTGCAAGCGATGTAATTTTGCTCTTCTTTATGGCTGACTAAAACTCTATTGTGTATAAATACCACATCTTCTTTGTCCATTCATCTGTTGACAGGTACCTAGGTTAGTTCCATAATTTAGTTTTGTGGATTGTGCTGCCATAAACATGGATATGCATGTATCACTATAGAATTTTAACTTTAATTCTTTTGGATAAATACCAATGAGTGGTACAGGTGGGTCATATGGTGGTTCCATTCCTAGTCTTTTGAGGAGCCTCTATATTGATTTCCATAGTGGTTATACTAATTTACAATCCACGAACAGTGTATAAGTATTCTTTCTCCCTCACATCTTCACCAGAATTTATTATTTGTGTTCTTCATAACTGCCATTCTAAGCAGAGTGTGATGAAATCTCAAAGTAGTTTTGCTGGGCATGGTGGTATACACCTATAATTCCAGTACTTAGGAGGCTGAGACAGGAGGATTGCAGGTTCAAGACCAGCCTCAGCAACTTAGTTTCTGCCTATTTTTTAAGCTTGAGTATCAGTATGTCTGGTCAATTCTTGAGTTCACTGATAGTCTCACAAGTGTGTGTGTGTGTGTGTGTGTGTGTGTGTGTGTGTATGTGTGTTACTGGGGATTGAACCCAGGGGTGTTCTACTTCTGATCTACACTCTCAACCTTATTTTATTTTTTATTTTGAAACAAAGTTTTCCTGAGTTGCCGAGGGCCTCACTTAAGTTGCTAAAGCTGGCCTAGAACCTGTGAGACTCCTGTCTCGGTCTCCCAAGTACTGGGATTACAGATGTGTGCCACCACACCTTCCTTATTATTTGAGTCTCATTTTATTTACTTGCAGCTGAATGCATCCAAATAGTATATTAAGGTGAATCTCTGAATTTACCAATGTTAGACTATTTTGATTTAAAAAAACTACAATTTCATATGGTTTAACTTAACAGAATTTGGTAAAAGAAAGTATATTACTTGAAATGTGGGACTGACAGATTCAAGGAAGGAAAATAACAGATGTGATACATCACTTTTCTGGGCTTGGAATAAGTCTTTCTCACTTAACCATAACAAAATAATTGGATGAGCCAATTATTTCTGAAATGGAGTATACAAATCTATTCACTGGGATATGGAAATATGTTAGATTATATATTTTGTATATATTATTTAAAAAGTTAAAAAAATTAAGCATAACTAGTATTATATATGAACTGACATTGGTGTCCTTGATCATCCTTGATCAATTCACATGTCAAATAATTTCCTGTCACTAAGGTATGAGACAGGCATAAATATAGGTTTTGTGAGGCCTAATATTTCTGTGTTTTGGAGCCTTATTTTAAAAAAGAATTTAAAAATATGAATACAAAATAAAGTATGAACGTAAAGTCATGTGCTGTGTAACAATGATTTGGTCAACAATGGACCACATATGTGACAGTGGTCTCTTAAGACTATAATGGAGCTGAAAAATTCCTATTGCTTAGTATTTTTAATGTATTTTTCCATGTTTAGATATGTTTATCTACACAAATACTTCCTGTTGTATTACAATTTCCTACAGTGTTCAGCACAGTAATATGCTATATGGATTTATAGCCTAGTAACAATAGGCTATACCATGTAGCCTAGGTGTGGAGTAGGCTATACCATCTGAGTTTGTCTAAGCATACTCTATGATGTTCATGCAATGAATAAACTGCCTAACAACACATTTGATGAATATGTCCCACCGTTAAGTGATATATGACTGTAAATAGTTATTAGAAAAAGAAATAGGAATTTCAGATTCATGTGATTTTCTCACAAAAAGAAAAAAAAATGTATGGTGAGTACGTAGTTTTATAGCCTAATTATTTACAGTATTCCTAGGCAATAAGGAGTACCAAATCTTCCACTTACAAGTTTGCATGTCTCACAATTAAACTAATTTTCCACATACTAGCCAGTGTCTGGCTCCAGACTTTTTTTTCCCCAGTACTTGGGAATGAACCCAGGGGTGTTTCTACCTCTAATCTATACCCTCAGGCCTATTTTATTTTGAAATGGGGTCTTGCTAAATTGCCAAGGTTGGCCTTAAACTTGTGATCCTCCTGCATCAGCCTCCCAAGTAGCCAAGTAGCTGGGATTTTAGGCATGCATCAATTCCTCTAGTGTAACTGGGAGTACAGGAGTGTGCCACTGCGCTTAGCTGGCTCCATTAATTTCATTAAGTACCTAAAAAATCCTCCCTTAAGGAAGAGGAGGGAAGTTCCACAATGTACAGTATTCTAAGGTAATTCCTAACATAGGTACAAATATATTTTGCTTGCAGTGTATTATGATACATGACAATTTCTTCGAGTCCAGACACATAGACCTATGGTTTATACTTTCTAGTTTTAACTATGCTAATCATCAAAGAATGTGCAAATGTCTTTAAAAAAATTCCTAAGAAACCATGTTTCAAAGCTAATACTCAGAAGAAAAGTATAAGTGGAAGACAAGAAAATGACAGAGCCTATACTTCTATTTCTACTATGAATTTCTGTCAAATATATAATGAGATAAAAATGATAATGTGATCAGATTTGACAGGAGTTGGCCCCAAAACATCAAAAATTTCAAAGAGACTATGTAAAATATGGACTTATATCCACTAATGATAATATGAGGTCATTAAAATTGGCAAGACATTTAAAAATCTTACTTATTATCTGGGAGTTGTGGCTCATGCCTATAATTCTAGTACTTGGGAGGCTGAGACAGAAGGATCACAGGTTCGAGGACAGCCTCAGCAACTTAGCGAGGCCCTCAGCAACATAGCGAGACCCTGTTTCAAAATTTTAAAAAAATAAAGTAGGGCTGGGGATGTAGAACCCCCTGGGTTCAATCCTCATTACCACAGGAAAAAAAATTTCATTGTTTAAAATTGTTTTATTTGGATTGAATTCATGATATAAAAATAGTAATATACCCAAGTGTGGTGACACATGCTTGGAATCCCAGTTTGGGAGGCTGAGACAGGAGGAGGATTGCAGGTTTGTGGCCAGCCTCAGCAACTTCATGAGACCCTGTTTCAAAATAAAGCATGCGTGGTGGCGCATGCTTGTAATCCCAGCATTCCAGAGGCTGAGACCGGAGGATCCGGGTTCGCGGCCAGCCTCAGCTACCTAGTGAGGCCCTCCTCAACTTAGTGAGACTCGGTTTCAAAATAAAAGAATAAAAAATAGGGCTGGGGGTGTAGCTCGGAGGTAGAATGCCCCTGAGTTCAACCCCCAGTACCGCAAAAAAAATAAATTAATTAAAAAAAAATAAAGCTAGGCATGGTAGTGCCTGCTTGTAATAGAAACAGGAGGATTACAGGTTCAAAGCCAGCCTTAGCAACTTAGTGAGTCTCTCCACAACTTAGCAAGACCTTGTTTCCAAATAAAAAAATAAAATCGGTCTAGGTGTATAGTTCAGAGGTAGAATGCCCCTGGATTCAATCCTCAGCACCACAAACAAAAACAAACAAAACCCCATAGGGTTGGGGGTGTATTCCCTGCATGTTTCAAAATGTTATACTAATAGGGATAAGCCATGGTTTTTGTTTGTTTTGTTTTCCAGTGCTGGGGATTAACCTAAGGCATTGAACGTGCTAGGAAAGCATTCTACTGTGAGCTACACCTCAGTCATGTTTTTACTGTGACTCCACTCCCTCGAAAAAATTTCGCCTAGGAGTAGACTCCTACAAAAATTGAACTAATTAGATTCTTTCTCTTTAGTTTTTTTAATTGAAACTAAGACAGCCACCCATTTTCTTAGATGGTGGTTAATTGAACTCTGTTGCCATTGTAGCATAGTCATGCACATGAAAAAGGAAAGAAAGCTCTTTTGTACAGAGAAGGAACAGATGTATAGAAAACCTTAGAGCATCATCTCCTTTCCAACTTCTTTCCTACTCTTCTTAAATATTTTGATTTTATATAATTTTATATTGTTTATATTGTTGGAGTACTACGATTGCAGCCAGGGAATGTGGGAAGCTGTTAAAGGCAAGATAATGGATTCTCCCCTAGAGTCTCCTCCAGAAGGAACACAACCTTGTTGGCTTTTTTTTTTTCTTCTTCTTCTTCTTTTTTACAGTACTGGGGATGGGACCCAGAGGCATTCTACCTCCAAGATATACCCCTGGTCCTATTTCTTTTAATTCTTTATTTTGAAACAGGGTCTCACTACATTGCGAGGGCCTCACTAAGCAGCTGAGGCTGGCCGGGAACTCGGATCCTCCTGTCTCAGCCTACCAAGTCCTGGGATTACAAGTGTGAGCCATGCTCAGCTAAAAGGATGAAAATTTTTTAAAAAGAGAGGGTAGCTGAGCATGGTGGTGAGTGCCTGTAGGCTTAGCAGTCATGGGTCTGATGATGTGGGAAGCATCAATTGAACCCATGAGTTTGTGACCAGCCTGAGCTGTCTCAAAAACAAACCAACAAACAAGTAAAAAAAAATAGTGGACAAAAAAAAAATCTAATATTCAATTAGAGACACAGAAGGAGAGAAGGAAGTGAGGGAAGAAGCAATATTTGAAAATAATGTCTGAAAATTTTCTTCCTCTTCTACAAAGCATTATATACGTATTGATTTGTTCTTTGGAAAGCAGTCATTCTCACACTCTTTGTCCCATGACATGTAAGGGAACTTTCTTCAGAGGCACCATAATCTCTGATTCCAGTTAATATTATAAGGTTTTTCCTCCTAAAAACTAAAGCATTTCCTTTATCTGGGGAGGATAAAGTTAGAGAAGATGGTTGAGAATTTTCTAGGACTCATGTACCATGTCAATTCATATAGTCAAGAAGTTCAGTGAATCCAAAGCATCATAAATAAAAAGAAATATATCTCTAAACATGCATCACAAAAGAGCGGAAACTCAAAGTCTAAGAGAAAAAACTCTTAACGGTAGCCAGAGGAAAAAGGACTAATTAATTACCTTCAAGGAAGAAGTAGCTCCACTGACAGCTGACTTTACTCATGCAAAAATGGAAGTCAGAACACTGGAATGATTTTGCATACTGGAAGAATATAAACTGTTTCTGTTGTCACATCTTCTCTCTTTCATTTGGGCCCACCAGGTAATCAAGGGTAATCTTCTAATCTCAATATCCCTAACTTAATTATATCTACAAAGTCCCTTTTGCCTTGTGTCATAGTATCCTCTGAAGAGCCCACATAGTAAGCTCAGGATTGACATGTAATGGATTTATCTGGGTCGTGGCCCAAACCTATAATGTGCAGCTGGAGAAGGTGGGTCATTGGGGGTGGAGCCATGGGGATTATATGGTTCTCCCCCCCCCCCCCAACACACACACACACACACACACACACACACACACACACACATCTCTCTCTGTCTGTCTGTCTCATTTCTGGCCTCCATGATGTGACAGCAAAGCCGTCTGCTCTTTTCCTCTCTCCATTTCCTGCCACCATGCTCTGAGATCTGCAGACCCTGGTCTGACATGGACCTCATCCCAAATCTCCAAGGAAAATTGTGAACAAATCAGTCTTCCTTCCTCTAAGTTGTATGGTAGATTCTTTAAGATTACCTTTGAGAATATCAACTAAGACATCTTGTAAGGTAAACATATTCACATATTCAGGGACCAGGACATGAACATCTATGGTAGACCATTATTCTGCCTACTATACCACCAATATAAAAATGTTCTCACCTTTTGAGTGGCTTCTTGCTAATGCTCTCTGGAAGAAAGAAAATTACTATTTCCAAGAAGCAGAAGAAAATAGGGCACTTTTCATATTATCTCTTTGAATCTACCATCAACTTCCACCTTGGTGGGATAGATATCATTAGCCAGAATTGAAAACTGAAGAAGAAGCCGGGCGTGGTGGCGCACGCTTGTAATCCCAGCATTCGGGAGGCTGAGACCAGAGGATCCGGGTTCGCGGCCAGCCTCAGCTGCTTAGTGAGGCCCTCCACAACTTAGTGAGACCCGGTTTCAAAATAAAGAATAAAAAATAGGGCTGGGGGTGTAGCTCGGAGGTAGAATGCCCCTGAGTTCAATCCCTAGTACCGAAAAAAAAAAAAAAACTGAAGAAGAGAGCAATTTGACTGAAGTCATCTAGCTGGTTAAATGTCTGACTAGAAATCTGTACCCTGATCACCAGATTGGTTTTCATAACTGCAGTCAAGCTTTTTCCACTAAACCAAATATAGATGTTTCTTGGCTTATTGTATGATTTCCAGCCAGTCTCTTTGAGGAAACACTCTAATGTGTGAGGTTTTTTTAATGGGTGAAAAAGAAAGAAAGAACTGGGGGTGGGGAGTAAACTTGAGAGAGATCTTTGAATAAAGTATTGGGAGCAGAAGGTTCTTACTGTTATTGACCATGTGACCCTGGTTAAATCATATAGATTCTATTAGGTCTCAGTTCTTTCGCATCTGTAAAACAGGATGCTTGGATCTAATGACACCTTTCTCAGTTCCCTTCTGGCTTAGATATTCTGATTCTGAGAGAGACACCCTGACCAGGCATGGTGGTGCTCACCTGTGATCCCAGTGCTTGGTGTTAGAAACAAATTCTAGGGAAGCCACAAATAAAAACTCATGAAATGAAAAGTAACTTAAGGCAATATACTTCTGCAGAAGGATGTGTAACTGACAAAAAGTCTATAAGTAAGTAAGCATGCTGAGTGGGCAGTCTGCTTAGTTTTTTATTCCTAACCTGATCTTGCCCCTTGACCTGATTAGTGAGGGCCTGGGTTCACAACTCTTTGTGATTGGCTATTTCTATAACAGGAGTTTTGAAACAATGTTTAAGATTCTAAAAGATTCTGGTCAACTAAAGGTTATATGAGCTAAGATGGCTGACATTCTGGAAGATTCAGGTCAACCAAAGGTTATAAGAGCCAAGATGGCTGACATTCTGGAAGATTCCTGATCAACTAAAGGTTATATGATATAAAATGGCTGACACTCAGGAATATACAGGGAGTGGAGCATACAGACACATGTACACAGTTACAAAATGAATGCCTAAGCTACAGTTACAAAATGGAAAATAGTACATTTCTATGTAATTTTGCTGCTTCAATAAAAAAGATTATTTTTATTCCTTACAATTCCTCCCTATTTTATTATATATTTTTACTCTTTTCTTTGAACTTTGGTAACATGAGTTGACTTTCTTCATTTGCATTGGTAAGTAGAAAAAAGGTTATTCATTGTATGGGAGCAGAGGCTATTTGGCAATGGCTATCTCTGTAAGTCTTTGGACTAATCCTTTTATGCAGGGGATTATACAACATCCTTCCAAAATCATTACTCTGATAACAATAATAAGGGGGGGGGGTCAAGGATGATGCCATTATTCCTTTCCATTTATCAAACCATTGTTCCATTAGATTAGTGAAGGGGTCCTCTATCCCTGAATTTTCAGTGAGTTCATTCGCTAGGGTTGCTAATCCTTGCAAAGCTTTGGTTACCATTCCATCTGGGGCCAAATTATTGGAAATAAAAGCACAACATTGTTTTTCAATCATGACACATATACCACCCTTTTTGGCTAGGTTCATATCTAGAACTAATCTATTTTCCCATGACATTTGACTAGTGGCATCTAATTGTTCAGCTGTTCCTTAGTATAGTTAACAAACTTTTGTTGGTTGTAGTAGATAAAATTAATCCATTGTAGGTGGGTGTGGTGTCGCATGCTTGTAATCCCAGCATTTGGGAGGCTGAGACCAGAGGATCCGGGTGCTCAGCCAGCCTCAGCTACCTAGTGAGGCACTCTGCAACTTAGTGAGACCCTGTTTCAAAATAAAGAATAAAAAAAAATACGGCTGGAGTATAGCTCGGAGGTAGAACGCCCCTGAGTTCAATCCCCAGTACCACATACACACACACAAAAAAATTAATCCATTGTGCATTTTTATTGACTGTTGAGCACCAAAATAACACAGGTTCAAATCCTGCAGCAATCTGGCTTCTAGTCTTAAATTCATCTGGTATTCCTCTAGGTAAGCCTGTGGTATGCATCTATCTATCTATCTATCCATCCATCCATCCATCCATCCATCTATCTATCATCTGTCTGGATCAAAAGAGCCTTCCAGGGGTCTCAGACATAAATATTTGTTCTCAACAGATATCCTCTGGCTGCAGCTACTTGTTCAACATTAATGGTTAAGACAATAGGGTTACATTGTACAGTTACATTGTAATTGTCAACAATTCGGTTAGTAACTACTCAGTAAAAGTGTAGCTTTTGTTCAAGGGGCTTCAAGGATGGAACTACCAATCCCAGGTTTGAATTTCACCCTTGGTACTCTGTTTTCCATCATATATCATCCCAGCTAGGACATGGCTCCACCCCAGTATATCCAGTGATTTGTCAACTCCTGACAACTGAGTTGCCTCTGTTTTTCAAGATTTTCACATAACAGCACCTGGAAAATTCCAAAAGTAACATTTAGAGGATCCTAGGCTTGAGTATCACTTATGGTAAATGAACAGAAAACAAAAAGGGGTTCATTTTGCCCTTTGTTTAATATTTGATGATGGTCCAGGTTGAATTAGTTTCTCTTGAATCTGGGTCTAACTAGAACTACTTACCCAGTTATAATGAGTCCAGGCTTGTTCCACAGTTTGGACAGCTATCTCAGTAGTCAGGAGCACTTGGGCAGGACTGGAACTTATCCTCCTTCCAGGTTTCTATTAGAATGTAATCCCCAGGTTGATAATGGTGAGCTGGGAATTCAAGAGGAGGGGTTTGGGCCAAAGCCCTTTTAGCCTAAGAGAAAATAAGAGAAAAGAATGGAAGAGATACAATATATACTTTTTTTTTTTTTTTTTTTTTTTTTTTTTTTGCGGTACTGGGGATTGAACTCAGGGGCATTCTACCTCCGAGCTATACCCCCAGCCCTATTTTTTATTCTTTATTTTGAAACGGGGTTTCCCTAAGTTGCAGAGGGCCTCACTAGGTAGCTGAGGCTGGCCGCGAACCCGGATCCTCTGGTCTCAGCCTCCCAAATGCTGGGATTACAAGTGTGAGCCACCACGCCTGGCTCAATATATACTTCTTAAGAGATTAATCTTTGGTTTCCATCAGGGAAAGTCAGTCAATCTCCCTAAGTATGTAACCCTTACAGCATTTCATAAGAAGATAGTCCTATGTCCTTTCTTGGGGCTGTCCTAATCTGAAAAAGGCAATAGGAAGGCATTTTGTCCAGGGGAGTTTTGTTTCTAACATCAGCTTGATTATAGTATGTATTCTCATGCACCCATATCCCCTGAGAATAGCATGACACAAGAATTGAAGTCCCCAGTGACTACTCCTGTGGAGATGAGTCATAATTTCTCTCCTAATGGGTTTGGTAATCATTTCTCTCCCATCTCATCCCACTTTCTTTCCTCATTTTTAATAGCCCCATACTTTGGTTAACAGTTTATTCTTCCTGTTGGCTAAATTTTGAGATAACTGTTATAGGGGGCAAAGCTGGGGTCAGATAGAAGATAGATGCTTTAGACTGTTGGGTAGCTTCCTCAGCAGCTTCATTAGCCATCCTACTTCTTTGAGCCTTCAGAATTCCCCCTTTGATGACCCAAGACATGGAGTACAGCTATTCCATTTGGCAACATAAGATTTTCTAGTACTTGAAGAACCAATTCCCTATGGATTCTAATTTTCCTTGCTAGTAATTAGGTCTCTTTTTGCCTAAATCTTTCCAAAAGTATGTACCACCCTATATAGATTGGAATTTGTATAGATTGTTCCCTCCTGTCCCTTCAAGAGTTTAAGGCTCAATTTAAAAGGAACAAATCACAGTTCTGGGCAGACCAATTACTAGGCAATCTCCCAGATTCCAACACATTTAATTTTTCCCCTTCCAATATAGAATGTCCATTGTGCATTTTGCCTTGAATTACTCTAGACGACCCATCTATGAGGGATTTCTCGTTAAGCCTCGGTGAATCTTTGTCTGACATACAATTAAAATTTTTCCAAGATCAATATCTTAAGAAAATCATATTGTTTCAAACATAGAGTCAATGTATTTAATGTGACTTTTAGAAAACCTTTTAAATAATTCTTTTCAATTTTATGCAGCTTCATCACATACAAAATTTCTTTCATAAGTTTTACCCTTTATGAAGCATTTGCAACTTCTCCAGACTCTCTGTGACTTGCCTAACACTCTAATTTTTGTTCTCTCCTTTCTTTTCCCCTATGGGATAACTCAATCATTTAGAGCAAAGACCTTGCCATACAAATCCCTTCCCACCTAAAAATATTTCCCTCTATCTTTCAACTTTCTTATTAAAATACATCCTTATACCTATACACATCTCCTTTTATTTACTGGGGTTTCTTTTGTCTTTTTAGGCTCTGGTGGTGTGGCAAACTTTTCATCTCTCAGTGTGACTAGAGGAGCCACAGATGACCTTGCTGACATACCTTTGGATTTTTCTTAACACAAGCTTCAGACTCTTTATTCACCTCCTGCAAAACAGATCCAGCTGCAAGATAGTGTCACTGTTTATATTTCCCTCTGGTGGCCATCCTCCCTGTCCCAGGGGACCCTCTGACTATAACCCTAGATGCTTTCTCATTTGGTCTTTTAATCTGGCTAAGAACTCAGGGGGACCTTCATCCTTTCTGCTGGATATTAAAAGCTTTTCCTAGATTTTGAGAATGAGGGATTGCTTCTCTTATCCCCTTTTTAATTAATTCTCTGAGGTTCCTCATATGAAGTTGAAGGACAGCATTATTGTTATCCCAATCTGGTTCCTGGCTGGAGAGCTTTTGATCAGCAGGAGTGACCTCTGGTCCAGTGGATGTTCTTGTTCCTAGGTCACCAGGGCGGGCCTCCTGATCATGCTTCTCTTCTCTCCTGAGATCAGGATTCCTATGATTGACATTAATTCCATCTAGGTGAAGACCTGAGGCCCTAAAAACTGACCCAATCGGTCTGACAACCCATGGAGATCATCTAGAAGGGGATCTAGTTCTGTCTTTAATTATCTTACCCCTGAACTAGTGAGGGGTACATTTACAAATCCTGTTCCATCTCCACAAAGAGGCAACTCTTTCAGAGGATATAGTTCCTGGGGAGGGGCCTATGGTGAAGGGAAGGGAAATTTCTGAACATCCCTATTACATTGTTCCAATTTTTTCACTTTTAACCTTCATTTTATATATCTATTTTCTTTTTTGTTTTTTTGCGGGTCTGGGGATTGAACTCAGGGTCATTCTACCTCCGAGCTATACCCCCAGCCCTATTTTTTTTTTTAATTCTTTATTTTGAAACCGAGTCTCACTAAGTTGCAGAGTGCCTCACTAGGTAGCTGAGACTGGCTGCGAACCTGGATCCTCCGGTCTCAGCCTCCCGAATGCTGGGATTACAAGCGCCACCACGCTCGGCTATATATATATATCTATTTTCTAAGTACAAGTTCCTTTCTGTCTTGGTTCCTTCCTTAAATCTATTAATAATCCTACAAAATAACTGAACCCAGATATATGACCTTTTCAAAACAATATACTTTATGGTTTCCTGAGAGTTTCCCCATCAAAGCATTGTATAATTTTCTATATAAAATTACATATTGACTAAAATCCCAATTTCTAGTAACCTTTGTTGCCTTTAGTAAAGACCCCAAAACAAACTCATCCCCATGCTCTTGCTTTTCTATATACCAACAATTTGGAAGCACATTTAGTAGACTCAAATGTTATTAATAGATTATCCCTGAAAATCAAGACACCAGATAGATATCGTTAGTGTCGTAAAGCATTTTTCTGCCAAAGAAAAACTCCAAAAACAATGAACATTGTATTTCAAAATATCCAACAAAGACAAACATAATCCTGATTGACTATTTACCTAGGAAAAAGGTGATGGTAATAATTTAAGGACATTTCCAAATCTTAAATTTACTCCATTTTCAGATTTAAGTCACATGAGTAAAAAGGAACCCCAAAGCCTCTAATCAGAACAAAAATATATGTGCAAAAACCAGGTGATTTTTGAAAAAAAATATGAGCTCAAAGAAATGAAATGGCCATAGTTATACCTGAGGACTATGGGTGGTATTGCCTGAAGCATTTTCCATCCCAGACTGCTGTTTGTATTTTCTTTCTTTTTTTCTTTTTTTTTTCCCCCTCTAATCTTTTGCTCTGTGGTAAGCCACGGATCTGAGGTGGCTAATACTGATTTTAGTTGGTGCACCTTAACCACCTTATCTTTTAGTTTAGCCCATGTTATGCCAATCTGGTAGCTACCTTATATAAATTAGAAAGTATAATACATTCAAACTCCTACTTAATTTTAGAATACTGAAAGATATTCAGTCTAGCTTCAGCTTCTCGTCTTTCAGCCCATTCAAAGATTAGGTATGTAGGGAGAGCATCCTTAAAATGTTAAAAAATAATAATAATAAAAGAAAGAAAGAAAAAAAAGAAATGGCCGGAGAGTCACCAAACTGGAATGCTTGGTTAGGTAGACCAGGGACTCTTGCACTGGAAAGTTATGGCTACAGAGAGTAATGTTCACCTAGGTTACCAGAAGGAAGTTGGGATTTCCACTGGTGCAACTTAGGTATTGGTGGGTCTGTATAGGCCCCTGACCAGGTGCCCTGTGTTCATACATGCCGTAGAGGACCACCGTGAACCCATATGACGTTCACCAGGGTAGAAGTAGAGGATAGAAAAAGGTAGAAGGAAAGGTGCTCTCTTCTAACCAAATTTGAGTCACATCACCAAAAGGTTTAATTTTCTGGAGCCAATTGATGAGTCTGGCTAGGTAAGTTTTGACAGAGCAGTACATCCAATTTAAGTAAAGTTAAGCTAGTCCAGGAGGCTGGGCAGCTATTTTGCCAAAAGCCAATTAACTATGAATGAGCATCACACAGTACATTTCACACTAACAATTCTGTTGTTTCTTCTTATTCTTAGTCCTAGGATTATTACTCCAATATCTGAGAATATAACCAAGGTAGATGTCTGAGGGAATCTTATTCTCATTTTTCTTTTTCTGATCAGAACTTTCTCTTCTTTGCTTGTTTCCCATCTTGGTTACCCCGTCACAGGCTCAATAACCCCTCCCCTTGCCTGGAGGTTTCTTGCACTCCAACCTGAATCTGTTCCCATAAGAAGCTCAACCCCCTTTGCCTGGAGGTTTCTTGCACTTTGCTGAACTGCTTCATCCATTTCTGGTGGTTTCCCTCAAGGGATTTTCAGGCACTTCTTAGCAGTTGGCAGATCAGTATAAGCCTCTGACAAGGTTTGTGAAGACTGCTGTAAGCTGTATGAAGCCACCAATGGAACCACAGATCAGAACTCCACACTTGCTCTTTGTCTCAGACACACTTACACAACCTCCATGATATTCCACCCACCAAGGGAAACACTTTGCCACTTCCCATGGTGTCTCTTACCTTGATTTATGCACGAAGTTACCTGGTCACTGCAGTGCTTGCTAGGGTCCTTCCTTTGCATTGCCAAGAGACTTTCACTGCCTGGTCTCAGCCATCGAGGAACCTTCCAGGTTGCTCCCAGCACCCAGAGGCTACCACAATGAGGCAGTAGGACACATCCCCCCTGAGTAGGAAGCCCGTGGCACTCACTCAAATGGCAGGGATCCTGGTTGAGCTTCCATTTGTTAGAAACAGATTCTAGGGAAGCCGCAATAAAAACTCATGAAGTCAAAAGTAACATGGCAAGGCAATTTACTTCTGCAGAAGGGTGTGTAGGTAACAAAATTCTGGTAAACAAGCACACTGAGCAGGCAGTCTGATCAGTTTTTAATCCCTAACCTGATCTTGCCCCTTGCCCTGATTGGTGAGGGCTTTGCAATTGGCTATTTCTATGAAGGTGGGATTATTATTATTATTGTTGTTGTTGTTATTATTTTTTTAGAAAATGGGGATTGAACCCAGGGGCATTCTACCTCCCAGCGCGCTGTTTTTTACTCTTTATTTTGAAACAAGGTTTCAGTAAGTTGTGGAGGGCCTCACTAAATAGCTGAGACTGGCTGTAAACCTGTGATCCTCCTGTCTCAGCCTCCCAAATACTGGAATTACAAGCATCAGCCACCATGCCCAGCTCAGGTGGGAGTTTTGAAACAAAGTTTAAGATTCTAGAAGATTCTGGTCAACCAAAGGTTACATGAATTAAGGTGGCCGACATTCTGGAAATTTTCTGGTCAACTAAAGGTTATATAAGCTAAGATGGTTGACATTCTGGAAGATTGGATAGACCAAAGGTTATAAGACATAAAATAGCTAACACTCGGGAAGATTCAGGGAGTGGAGCACACAGAAACATCTAGACAGTTACAAAACGAATGCCTAAGCTGCAGTCACAAAATGGAAAATAGTATGCTTCTATGCAATTTTGCTACTTCAATAGAAAAGATTATTTTTATTCCTTATATTGGGAGGCTGACTGGAGGATTGCAGGTTGGAAGCCAGCCTCAGCAATTTAGCGCTACCTACCCTGTTTCAAAATAAAAATAAAATTGGGCTGGGGTATATAGCTCATAGGTAGAATGCCTCTGGGTTCAATTCCCAGTACCACAAAATAAATAAATAAATAAATAAATAAATAAATAAATAAATAAATAAATAAATAAATAAATAAATAAATAAATAAATAAATAGAGAGACAGAGACAGGGACAGAGAAGAAGAGCTTCCGTGGCCTCAAGATACATCTACTTAGTTGTGGGCTCTAAGAAGTAGTTAGAAGCATCTGAACTAAGCTAGAGCAAACCTACTGCAGACCGGGGAATAAAGGAAGAGTAATGAATGGGAGAGGGGGGAGAAATGTAGTTGGGGATATAAACAGTACGCAAATAACATAAAGCATGCAAGATAACCACATAGGGGTATCTACCGCTTGCAATGCAAATCAAACTCTGCTTTTCTGAAGATGCTGGAATAGGACATTGTTCCTGTTCTCCAGTCGCTCACAGGAGACCGGGGGTTACTCTTTGTATTTAATCATGGACCTATGACTCCCACCTCTAGAAACTCTGAATGTGAGAAATACAAGAAAAATGGAAAATGAAAAATTTTTTTTAAAACGTTTGCGTGCCGGGGGTGTGTGTGGGGGGCATCTACAGCAAAACAAAAAACTGTGTGCTAGAGGCAACGTGCAAAGACTCTCGGGAACCAGCCGGACCCCTGAAGCCCGGGATCCCCGGGCCCCTGCCCCCGCCCCCGGGTCGGACCCAGACACACAAAAGAGCGGGCTGGGGCCTGGGCTGCCGCTCCTCCCGCGCCCGCCCGCGGCGCCCCCGCCGCCCCGCCCTCCGGGCCCTCGGCCTCGGAAGTGACGCAGCGCGCCCCGCCCCCGCCGCCAGATCCGCTGCTGCTGCCGCGGCGGGCGGACCTGCAGGAGGCGGCGGCAGCGGCCCAGGCCGAGGGAAGATGGCGGACGGCGTGGACCACATAGACATTTACGCGGATGTGGGCGAAGAGTTCAACCAGGTACGTGCGGGCCTGGGCCCCCGGCGCGGGGCGGGCGGCGCCGCGGCCTGGACGCTGAGCGGGGCCGCCGCGGGCCGCGAGCCGGCGCGGCTGCAGACCGTGCGCCCTTTGCCGCCGCTGGGCCGCGCCGCCCGCCCCGGCGCGAAGCCGCTCGGCCCCCGTTCTACCGCGCCGTTTCGCGGGGCCCGGAGCGCGGACGCGGGCCTCGGTGCAGCCGCCGCGCCCCTGCCTCGCCGCCGCCTCTCGCCCCTTTGTTGGCGGCGGGCGGGCGGGAGGGCGGGCGCTTCCCGCCGCGCTAGGCCCCGGCCGTGGCCGCGTGTGCGCCGCGGAGCTCGGGCCGCCGCCCCCTCCCCCGCCGCCGGGACCGGAGCGGAGGGAGTCCCGCGGGCGCGCGCCCCCGCCGCCGCCGCCTCCCCGGCCCTGCAGCTCGGGCTCCGATTCCTCCCGCCGCTCCATTTTGTCTCCCAGTCCGTGCACGGCCGCCTCATGGAAGGCCGCGTTCACAGACAGCCCTTTGTATCCCGCGCGCCCAGTCTCCTGGACTGCTGCTCGCGTTTGCGACAGGTTTCGGCTTGGCGCCTTCCTCCTCCTCCTCCTCCCTGCTCCCGGGGGAGGGGGGGTGGCGGCTTAGGTGTGAGGTCAGCCGCAACAAGTCCTTTGACTTTTGGACCCACGGATCGTCTTTAAAAGTCGGTGCGCTGGCCAGCCTCATTGATCCACGGCTTGCAGTGTCTCTGAGGCCCAGTCGAACCTGTGAAGATAAATAGCTTGGGCCAAAAGAAAGACTTGGAAGCGCGGTGGTTGCATGGAACAAAAAGATGGTAGCTCCCCGGCAGAGCAGATCAGAAGGATTAAAATGAAGAAAGAACGTCCACCCGAAATTCTGACGGTGTCATGTAAAAAACAAGTAGATGTGACGCTATTTTTGAAAGCAGAGTGCCGCCCCCCCCCCCCCCCGCCCCGCTTTATGTTTTGGAAGGCTGGAGAAAGTGAGGATGCAAGTTTTTTTCCGGTTGCCTAGAACTAGCTGCAGAGCTGTGATGTCTGCTGATAAGCATCCTTTCCAAAGATCTCGTTTGTTACTAGAGGAGTGACGTTTAAGCTTCTCACCTGTTTTTCGCATCTTTACTGCATTTTATGTAGTAACGCGCTTTTAAAAATCAAATTGTGCTTAGCTGCGGTGCACCTAGAAGCTTTTTAAGAAAAGAAAAAAAAAGTTTCCAGGTCCGTGTCAGAAGCTTAATAAAAGGACATTGATGCATGTGTTTTTTCCTCCTTCCATTAAATCTTACTTGTGACTAGGGGCTGAAGATTTTTTTTAATTTGGGAACTCAGAAATCTTTAGTGTTGCATCTTTCAGGAATGACTTTGGTCTAAATATTAGAAAATAAGTGTCCAGTAAGCTTGAAATATTTACTACTCCATTAAAGACTGGATATGTTTAAATGTAACCTATTGTAATACAATAGTATGAAAATCTTTTTAAAATTATGCTTATATTTTGAGTACTCAATGCCTGAGTTGTGTCAATTACAAATTAGAAAATTTCCTTGAATACCACTCAGATTCTAATGCTTTTGAGGTCAGTAGACAAAGACTTCTAGGAAATTTATTTATCAAATGAGCATGACAGCACTTCCAAATGACCGCCATCACTACAAATAAAGAATACTTAATTGTGCAAGTTTGTCTTCATTAGCTTTCTTATAAGAGAATATATGCTTCACCTTTCTACACACAATAAAGAAGAATCGGAATACAGTTTTAGAAGTTAAGCATTCTAAAGTACTTCATGAAATATACATTGTAGGCTTTTTTTACTTTCTTCGTTTGAAAGGGACATCTTCCTTATCCAGATTGTTGAATGGAGGTATACTGTCTTATCCTTGTGCTGAAACTTGAGCTAAGCAGGAGGTAAAGAAGAAATAAAAACTTTGTGGACCCATTGAGGAACTACTTTGTAGGTTTTTTTTTACTGTAACTTTTCATCGATTTGTACCTACAGCGTTATGTCTAACACATAGTTGTATAATTCTACCAGTAGAATCTTTATATATTTGACTAGGTCAGTGGAGAGATTAAATTGAGGCATTATTTTTGCTATTATATTGTATATAATTGGCCTCAGTATTCTGCTTGCTCTGTTAATTCCTGAACAAAAAAATGGCCACAAGAGGATTGTTGGTCATTTTCAAGATTTGTTCAGTTTTTTAAAAATGTTGCTATCAGCCGGGCGTGGTGGTACACCCTTGTAATCCCAGCATTTGGGAGGCTGAGACCGGAGGATCCGGGTTCTCGGCCAGCCTCAGCTACCTAGTGAGGCACTCTGCAACTTAGACTCGGTTTCAAAATAAAGAATAAAAAATAGGGCTGGGGGTGGAGCTCGGAGGTAGAATGCCCCTGAGTTCAATCCCCAGTACCGCAAAAAAAAAAAAAAGAATGTTGCTATCATTGAAATATTTTTCTGAATCTTATCAGTTAGAACAACCACAAGATTATTTCTGCACTCTTACTAGCTATGATCTTATTTTTCCAAGCTGCTGTAGTACTTATTTGAATTAAATGAAATGTTTTACAATACTAAATATTAGCCAGTCTTTACTTGTTTTGGCTTCTAAGCTGCTATGACTGTTCTTACAAATCTCCAGTGTGAGCTGCAGTTTTAATTGCATTTGTGTACTTTGAAATTCTCTGTATTTTTACTTTTGTAATTCATGTATTTTAATTTTCTACTATTTTAAGTGGTTATACTTTTATGAAGCTTTTGTATTTTGGTAAAGCACAGTATTAACTTATTTCAAAATGTGTGAGACATTCAACAGTCTCAGAAGAAATTTAATTTGGGAATGGACTGAGAAAAAGCAAAACTAGTAAAATTCCTTTCTTAACTAAATAGAGAATGAAGGGGAGAAGGCACAAGGGACTGGTCGACTATTCTTCGTGGGTGCTCTTGAGTTCTTAAGTTGAGGATTTTAGGATATCATCAAATTGAGAGTAGTTGGTTTAATTGAAGGAAAATTTGAACTACTCAACCTCTACTTTTTTTTTTTTTTCCTTTGTGGTACTGGTGATTGAACCCAGAGGCATTCTACCTCCAAGCTACACCCCCAGTCCTATTTTTATTCTTTATTTTGAAACAGGGTCTCACTAAGTTGTGGAGGGCTGCACTAAGTAGCTGAGGCAGGCTGTGAACTGGGATCCTCCGGTCTCAGCCTCCCAAGTACTGGGATTACAAGCATGGGCTACCACACCTAGCTTACATTATTTGAATTTGGAGTTGAGCAGAATAAAGTTCTCTTTCACACTTTACTGTATCAGTTTACTTTGAATTGAGATTTATATTCAAGTGTAGTAGTTTATTAGCGTAGTATTTAGTTATTTCAGGCTTTCTCTTCTATTTTAATCAGGGCTAAATAATAATTTAAAATACTCAGTTGTTCAGAATAATGATTCTTGAGTACCTATTGGTAACAACAAAGGTGACAAAGTTGAGATAGTCTCTGCACTTGTAGTATATGGTAGTGGGGGGCGGTGAGAGAAATAATTACATAATTATAGCAAAGGCAAGTCCTAAGTTGTAGATACAACTTTTTTATGAATTTATCTGTAGAGTTTCAGTCATGGGAGGAGGATGGTAATCAAGAAATAATATTGCAAAATTTTTGGAAAACTTATACAGGTTGTATATTTTTATCTGAAATGTTTTAGACCAGAATATTTTTGCTTTTTTTTTTTTTTTTTTTTTTGAAGTTTTTCAGATTTGGGGATACTTGCACTGACTTACCAGTTGAGCATCTCTAATCAGAAATACTTCAGAATCCAAAACATTTTTAGCATTATGTCAGTTCTCAAAAAGTTTTGAATTTTTAGATTAGGGATGTTCAACTTGTACTCTGTGCTTTGAAGTAGTGTGTATTTTGCTAGTTTGGGGGTCAAAAGATTGAAATGCAAACTTTAGTTTCTGGTCTGAGGCTGTGGGTCACTGCTAATAGTACTGACTTAGTAATCTGACCACCCAACTAGAATAAAAGTATATTGATGTAGCTGGGAAAAAAATTTATGTAGGAGTCAAGGACCTCGGTAACATAAGTCAGCTTCCTTTTACTTCATGAATCATTTTGCTTGGGACTTAGTCACTGTGTTTTCTCTAGCCACGTTAGACAGGTACAGAAAATACGTTTATGACAAATATCAGTGAAATATTTATTTCTGATGGATTTATGTTTAATGGAAAATGGCCTTAAGGATAAATTTGTAAGGTCCAGAATGAGGTAGGGAGAGATTGCTTCAGAAATATGGATAGAATGTTTAGGGAGAACTCTTCACTTATCTGTAATTATTTCTGAGCATAATTAATTTAATTCCCTATGAATTGAGCACTTTGTGGTTATGTGGCATATTTTTAGTATCAAATTGGCTTTCTTACCATTAGTTGAACTTTTTATAGGGCTTACAAACTAATTTTTGTATCTACTGAAAACATAATGAAAAAATGTTTTCTTAAAAAGTAAATAAATACAGTCAGTCCTCTATATTCACAGGTTCTGCATCCATGGATCCAACCAACCTCAGAGCTAAAATATTTGGGGGAGAAAATTGCATCTGTACTGAACATGTACAGACTTTTTATTTGCCATTCTTCCCTAAACAGTACAGTATAGCAACTATTTGCATTGCCTTTACATTGTATTCAGTATTATAAGTAATCTAGAGATGATTTAAAATATAGTAGAGAATGTGCGTTATTTATATACAAATACTATACCATTTTTTGTTAAGGGATTTGAGCATCTGCAGATTTTGGTATTCCAGAGTGGGTTGCAGGGGCAGGGGGTATATGCTGAAACAATCCCCGGTGATACTGAGGGATGACTGAATTAGGTTATCTGCTTTGGGGATTTTTTTTGTGCTAGCATTTCTCCCCCATGGTATAGTATTCATTTTGTAAATGTAATCCTCCCCTATATAGTTCTCTAAATGGCGATGACGTTTTTTAGTAGGAGGGCTTTTGAGGCCAATGACCCTTGCTGTGAGTTACTGGGAGTACCCTATAACTATAATTATAGTCCTATAGCTATAGTCCTATTGTTGGGCCTATCAGAATGAAGAGTACTGTGATAACTCTCAAGGTAATCCCAATAATAGTATACAGTATATCTGTGATATTAAAGTTTTATAGGTAGTGATTAGGGGAAAACTGCCCAAAAATAACTCCTTGGAGGGAGGGAGATGGTGCTAATGAAAAAAAAGATGGAGAAATATTGCCTTAAGGGAACTAGTAGGATGTCCATCATTTTTCTCTCCATCTTATAACTGTTTTCTGTCTTGGCAACAGCTAGTTATGTATCATGCAGAACACAGTCTTGAGTTTAAAATCTTTAGGATACCTTGCCTTTAGAATGATTATAGTGATTTAGAATGGAAGAGAGTGAAAAAAATATTGAACTTTTAACAAACCGTATGTGTTGTTGCTTACTGGAAGTTATATGTAATGTGAAACTTTATTGGTGATTAGCTAGTTCGGGTAAGAAGTAGATAAGATTGGACAACTTTTGGTACAAAAATAGAGGGATGATGTTAAAGTTTTCTTGTTTTTGAATGCCATCAAAAATAAGATATTGAAAAGACCCTTTATGCATTTGACACTATTTCTCTTTGACAAGTTAGAAACCTTTTTTTTAGTTCAGTAGATTATCAGAGCTTACTTTCCGTGTGTGTGTGTGTGTGTGTGTGTGTGTGTATGTAACCTGTAATAAACATTTTACATAATTTCAGAATATGCATATTTTCTCACTTGATAAAAGTGGGAACAAAGTTGCATGTGTTCTGCATTTTTTAAATGTGACAAATAAGTATGGTATAATGAAGTTGAAAAGATTACTGATACTATGAAAAAGAATTGCTTGGAGTTGCGTTTTTAGTAATGGTGACAAACATATTCACATTTATTAATACTTTTCCACCAAGTCCAAACCTATACCATTTGGATTAAAAGTACAGACTGTAGCCTTGGAACAGAGTGAAGCTAACTAGTCCTCATGGAGATCAAGTCCCAGGACCATGGTTTCAATTAGCATCATACTTCAACCAGTTGGAAGCAGTCCAACTACCAGACAAAATGGCTGATCCGAAATATTGATAGAATCATGCTAATATAGAAAATTGGTTGATGCCAAGGTAGGAACTCATGGATATTACAAAAATAGTAAGTGATTGTAATGCACCAGGTTAGGGTAGCAGCAGTTAATGCTTGTAAACTATTGTCTACTTATGTAAACATTTTCATAAACTTAGAACTGATGAAAAAATTGTGTCTAAATCTTCTTGTGTAAGTGAAAGTGTAAATTTAAATACTTTTCTTTTAGTCTTGTTATTAATAACCCTTGCATTCTTTTTTACTCTCCCTCAGACCATGTATTGTGATTAGTCTCTGCTGAGGAGGATGGAAACACAACTCCCTTTGAATAATAATAATAATTCTGCTTGATGTACAGAACCGGATTGCAAGAGAATTTAAAGTGCCCACCACCCCTTGTGGGAAGCTTTTTAGTATCTTAAGTATATGGAGCCACTGCTACAACCACACCACCTGAAGGTTCAGCTACATACACTGAAACTTCATAACAAAACTTACCCTCTTTTTTTCTTGTTTTTGCTGCTACTGCAATTTGAGTATGTTACAAAACCTCGTTTCTTAGAGATTATTTTGGTATTGCTGTACAAACAAAATAAAACTAATGCATTATTCAGTGACTTGTGGTCTTAGTTTCTGCCCAATGTATGGCTTTGTTCTCTGACTTAACCTTAATATCTTGGACCCCTGATTAAGTAAGTCTTAAAAGACATTCTGCCTCATAAGAAATAAGATTGGTATGTAAAGATTCTGTTCTGTAAATATAGTAAATTAGATGGCTCATTATTTATGCAGAAGGTTACCTGAATATGATATTACAAATTTCAGGTCCCTTTGGCTCTACTGTATGTATGGATGGTATTTACCGTTCAGGGTTTTGTGTGTGTGTGTGTGTGTGTGTGTGTGTGTATTTTTTTTTTTTTTTAAGGAAATATTCTGGCTCTCTTTTGAGTAACAACAATAACCATACTCCCTTGGGGCCCATAATGATATCTTATTGATTTGTTTACCATCATATAACAAATGCTTTCTCTGGGTCATTATTCGTGTAATAGTCCCTAAAACTATTAGCTCTTATATGCTATTTATGTGACAATTCCTTAATAAATTATATACATGGAAGAGTATTTGAATTATTTCTGAACTCTTAGTTGTCTTGTAATTGTCTCTTTTTCCTTCTATCTTGAATGTTTTGCCTCATAAGAATAAAATTGTTCACTCTGATTTTTAAGTTCTTAGTCTTGGAACGGGAGTAATTTTAAAATGTAGCTTTTCCTCTGCTATAGGCTTAGTGGTGTTGCATGTTTTGTTAATACTTATGCAGCATTTTTCTTGTGTTTATTTGCAGATTGAACCTTCTCTTCCATTTTTCATCTGCTTACATTTTTTTTTTTTAAATTCTTCCTTGTTTATCATTTAGTCATGTAAGTGACACTCACTAGTAGCACTTCAATTCTTCTGGTGACACTCTGGCAAAGTTCTACTAGGTCCTTATTTGTATCACTTTCCTCTTGCTAATTTACTTGACTATATATCTAAAAAGTTAGGTAAGCATTAGCTCTTTGTTCACTGAGAATAATAAAATTATTACAAGATGCAAATTTTGATAGTTCTGCCAGTATTTCATTTATTGTTTCTTTCCCCAGATCATCTGTTATGACATTTTAAATCATTTACATACTCACACTTCTGCTTACCTTTCCTATGGCTCAGCTTACTGTTCTATTTCTAAAACTAGTAGCTTTCTCCCAAGTTGGGAAACAGTATCTGAATACTATAGAAAGAGTTACGTTTATATGGGGTCAAAAATTAAGGACTTGTAGTAGCTTTGGTTTTTGTTATAGTCTTCTGTCAGATATTCTTTTAAAACTTGTCTACTTGTATCCATGTATTGTTACTTAAGATTATTTTACTTCCAAGGAAAGTTTTAGTTGTGGTCACTGTTCAAAAATACATTGTTGCATAAAGGGGAAAATATTTGTTCTGAAATCTTTGGGTCTTTTTCTATCTTCAGTCAGATTTTTAAAGTTAAAAAGTCAGATGAATTTGTATTCAAATCTATTTAGTAGTATTCTGACCATTGTATAATCTATAGCATTATTTCTGTATCTCAGGAAGCGGAATATGGTGGGCATGATCAGATAGATTTGTATGATGATGTCATCTCTCCATCTGCAAATAATGGAGATGCCCCAGAAGATCGGGATTACATGGATACTCTCCCACCTACTGTTGGTGATGATGTGGGCAAAGGAGCAGCACCAAATGTTGTCTATACATATACTGGAAAGAGAATTGCATTATATATTGGAAATCTAACATGGGTAAGTGAAGTTAATGTGAACTAAATTATTGGTAATTGATTTTTGAACTATTCCTCGTAGTTAAGGTTTTTGTCCAGAGTTTTAAAATAAAAATTTAAAGTTATGTTTTTCTAAAAATAGGTGCCTTTAAAAGATCACTAATTCCAGTTCTCATTTTTTAATTTTGTGATCTTCAATCTTGTCTTATGGACATACCTGTTAATTATAAATCAGTTCTTTTTATCTTTAGTTATCTTTTTTATGTTAGTACTCCTACTGTACTTTAGATAATCCAGTTTTACCAAGAAAATTTTTCACAGAGGGTCTCAATCCAGGATTCAGAAGTGTAGTAAGAGCCAGGCGTGGTGGCGCACGCTTGTAATCCCAGCATTCGGGAGGCTGAGACCGGAGGATCCGGGTTCGCGGCCAGCCTCAGCTACCTAGTGAGGCACTCCGCAACTTAGTGAGACTCGGTTTCAAAATAAAGAATAAAAAATAGGGCTGGGGGTATAGCTTGGAAGTAGAATGCCCCTGAGTTCAATCCCCGGTACCGCAAAAAAAAAAAAAAAAAAAAGAAGTGTAGTAAGAGACACAGTACTACTCCTGGTTTTAAAATAGTGTTCATTTCCTAACTCATATAAGTTTGATTTTTGTTGTTGTTTTGTGTATGTGTTGTACTGAGGATTGAACTGAAAGGCATTCTATCTCCAAGCTACACCCCTAGCCTCGCACCCTTTTTTTTGTTTGTTTTGTTTTGAAGCAAGGTCTAGCTAGGTTGCTGAGAGTCTCCCTAAGTTGCAGAGGCTTCTCAAACCTGCTCTCCACATGTCTCAGCCTCCCAAATACTGGGATTAACAGGCATCCACTGCCATGCCCTGCTGATCTCTGTTCTTAAATTTGAAATCTGTTTTATAGAAACATTGCTATACATTTTATTTTAATTTTTGTTTTCTTGAGACTAAGATAATTGATGGAGATCTTCATTAGCTGCCTATTTCATTTAGCATAAACCTGACATAGTCACTGAAGCAGTTCTGTAGACTTGCTATTTCAGCTATAACATATCCTTGAAAGCTTAAAATTTTTGTTTATTTTGGTACTGGTGATTGAACCCAGGGGCATTCTTCCTACAAGCTACAATCCTATTTTATATTATATTTTGAAGCCAGGGTCTCACTAAGTTGCTGAGGCTGGCTTCAAACCTATGATATTCCTGTCTTAGCCTCATAAATACTGGGATTACAGGCATATGCCACTTTGCCCAGCCTTAAAAATTACATACCTAAAAGTCAGAATAAAACTTAGCACTTTTCTACTTCCTTACATTTTAATTTAATGTTTTACTTAATATTTAAAACTGACTAATTTCCTACCACCCAATCTGAGCATGCTTGACATTATTGGAAACAATACCACTGTAGTTATGACAGTGTAGTTGCTAAAGTAGAAATCTCAATCTTAGCTCCAGGGTCCAATAGTTTTGCAACTTTGGGCAAGCTGTTTACTCAGTCACTCTCTTGCATCATATGGGAATAATAATAGGATTTATAGGTGTTTGAAGGGTTGTAGGTACTCAATTAACGCTAATTTTTTTCTCTCCATTTTATATTCAAACAAAGATGAAATTTATTGCACAAAATATTTTACTTTAAAGGGAAGAAGTAGCTGGGCGTGGTGGCGCACTCTTGTAATCCCAGCATTTGGGAGGCTGAGACCAGAGAATTCGGGTTCACGGCCAGCCTCAGCTACTTAGTGAGGCACTCCATAGTTTAGTGAGACCCTGTTTCAAAATAAAGAATAAAAAATAGGGCTGGAGCTGTAGCTTGGAGGTAGAGTGCCCCCAAGTTCCATCCCCAGCACCGCATAAATAAATAAATAAATAAATAAATAAATAAATAAATAAATAAATAAATAAATGGAAGAAGTGAAGTTTTGTTGAGAATTTAGTATCATAGTTTAAAGCTGGAAGGAACCAAAAACTGAAGAATGAAAACCTATCTTTGAGGGTATATGCCTTCTCATTTCCAAATTTTTATCAGGGTAAAAAGTTAGTTTTCAGTATACTTTTGTGCTATTTAAAAATTAAAGGATGACGGGTAGTAATTATACTTAGATTTGTATTGAACATTAATTTTCTCTTATTTATCCTGAGTTTACCTTTAAAAACATTCAAGCAATAAAAATCCTGGATATGTTTTAATGGTTAATAAGGAGAAAATGTCTTGCAGTGGACAACAGATGAAGACTTAACTGAAGCAGTTCATTCTTTGGGAGTAAATGATATTTTGGAGATAAAATTTTTTGAAAATCGAGCAAATGGCCAATCAAAAGGGTAAGAATTTTGTTTTCTTTTTTCTAATAAAAGTTGCTAGCTTTTGATTACAATCTATGTTTTTCTTAAGGTTAATGCTAACTACCCACATGTTGGAAGCATGATTGTATTGTAAGGAGGATCTTAGGCAGATCACTAACACCAGTGGAGTTGAAGGTGTGGACAGCCTAGGCCTATTTTCAAATTTTCCTGAGCTTTCATCTGTGATTGCAGTGGCTATTAAAATGACAGTTTATGAAGCAGTACTCTCCCTGTGATTGAGAGATGGGGGAAGATGGGCAACTGGAGAATAACATGAGTAACCTTGATGTTTTGCTTTATTTTCTTAATTACCAAACTATACAAATTAAATAGTATCATTATGGGAACATTGGAAAATACATATATTCAAAAGGAAGAAAACAAAATTCATAATCTCACTGTCTATATATGATTACATTTTAGTGGATATACTTTCATTTTTCCCCCTAAAACAGTAGTATTAAAATGTACATATTTTGTGATGTATTTGATACAAGGAGTAGAACAAATATTTACACACATTTTACCTTTCTTAGTTTTGGTTATTTTGGTTGTTTCCACTTTTGCCTATGATAAATAATGTTGCAGTAGACATTTATATAAAACATCAGGAGTAGATTTGGGATTCTTTTTTTTTGGCGGTACTGGGGATTGAACTACTCAGGGGCATTCTACTTCTGAGCTATGCTCCCAGCCCTATTTTTTATTCTTTATTTTTAAAAGATTACTAGATGCAGAATGATAAGAATTATGCTGATTTTATATTGTTTAGTTCTCACAAAAGGTTGTGCCAGTTTATACTAAATTAAGAATGTTTTCATAATTTATGCATGGCCACTTCTCTCCAAACTCACTTCTGCCATCTGTTTCAAGTTCTCATCATCTCTCTCTCTCTTGAACTTCTGTAATAGTTTCCAACCTGGTGTCCCTCCTCTTACCCCAATCTTCCATGGTTGATACTCCACATTAGTAGAAGTTTTTAAATTTTTTAAATGACATCAGTAAAAGCTAGGCGTGGTGGCGCATGCCTGTAATCCCAGTACTTGGGAGGCTGAGACAGGAAGATCCCAGGTTTGTGGCCAGCTTCAGCAACTTAGGCATTTCACAATTTAGTAAGACCCTCTTTCAAAATAAAAGAATAAACTAGGGCAGGGGTGTAGCTAGGTGGGTTCCATTCCTAGTACCACACCAAAAAAAAAAAAAAAAAGACATGAAATACTTGTCTGCTTAGAATTTTCAGGTGTTTTCCTGTCTTGTTCACTCATTACCATCTTTACAGTGCTCTGTGATCTCTTTTCGTACCACCCCTCTGACTTTACCATGCAATTCTCTGTTGTGTCTAATATTTCCCCCCGAAAATAGCCACATGGCTCACTATTTCACTTCAGTCAGGTCTCAGAATGTTCAATAAGAGTTCCCTTTCCTGACCACCCTATGTAAAATAGCAACTTTCTAAACCTGTTTCATCTTTTTGGTTTTTGTTGTAATACATTTTACTTGTTTATTATTTTTGTCTCCTCCCACTAGATTGTAAACTTGATGGGAACAGGGATTTGGTTTTGCTCACTGTTGTATCTCCAGCCTAGAATTGGTACATGACATATAGGAGAGGCTGCTCAATAAATTTTTGTTTTGTTTTGTTTGCAGTACTATGGATTGAACCCCTGGGCATTCTACCTCTGAGCTACACACCCACCCCTATTTTATTTTATTTATTTATTTTTTAAACAGTCTCACTAAATTGTGGAGAGCCTTGCTAAGTTGCTGAGGCTGGAGACAAAACTGCAGTCCTCTAGTCTCAGCCTCCAGTACTGGGGTTATAGGAATGCACCACTATGCCTGCCTGAAATGAGTAATTATTAAATTCTTTTTCTTTTTCTTTTCTTGTGCTAGGGCTTTGTGCATTCTTAGCACATTTTCTACCACCGAGCCATCCCAAATTAAGTTGTTTCTAAATGATGTGACCCGAGACAATCCTGGCTCAAGCAGCAGGATTTGTTGACTAGAATAAAGCATCTATTTAAGGACCATATTGAACATAAGCAAGAAAAAGGTTCTAAGGTCCTAAAAGCCTCTTTCCCCCAATAATCTAGAGTATCCTGTAGTTGTACAAATTGGCATTCTGTTTTTCTAAATTTATTTTTCTTATTGAGGTGTAATTTATACACCATAAAATTTACAAGTGTACAATTCAAGCTGGGCATGGTGACTCATGCCTGAAATCATAGTACTTGGAGGTCTGAGACAGGAGGATCACAGGTTAGCAACTTAGACCTTTTTTCAAAGTAGAAAATAGAAAGGGCTAGAGGTATATAGCTCAGAGGTAGAATGCCCCTTGGTTTAATCTCCATGACCAAAAATTAAAAAAAAAAAAAAATTTTTTTTTTTAAGTATACTTAAAAGTTGAACAGCCATTGCTACTAATCTTAACAATAGCTCATAGCCCCCAAAAGAAACTCAGTGCCTATTAGCAGTTCCCTCATCACACTCTTCCTCTGCTGACAACTACTAGTGTACTTTCTGTCTGGACTTGTGAAGTCAAACAATATTTGGTTTTGTGTCTGATTTTTTTGACTTAGCATAATCTTTTCAAGATTTAGCCATATTATTGCAGGCATCGACATTTCTTATAGCTAAATAAAAATCCCACTACATGGATATAGCACTTTTTAAAAATAATTCATTATCTGATGAACCATTTGAGATGTCATCACTTTGGGCTTTTAAGGAAAATATCTCTATGAATATTTGTATACTGGTTTGTGCGAACATACATTTTCAGTTCTGTTGGGTATATACATTGGATAATATGGTAGCGCTGTCTTAACATTTTGAGGAGCCAAAAAAGTGTTACCCAAGGTTTCTGCCCCACTACATGAGGATTCTAGTTTTTCCATATCCTCATCAACATAAGTTGTCTTTTTGATTATAGCCATACTACTGTGAAATGGTGTCTCATTGTGGGTTTTGTTACATTTGGTTTGGTTTTGTGTTTGTTTTTGTACTGGCGATTAACCCAGGGGCTTTCTGTCTCTGAGCTACACATGCCTGTAGCCTTATTTTACTTGTTTTTAAACAGAATCTTCCTAAATTGCTGAGGCTGACCTCCAACCTATTATTTTCCTGTCTCAGCCTCTCAAGTACTGGGATTATAGGAATATACCACCATGTCTAGCTTTCATCGTGATTTTGGTTTTTTTATTTTTATGGTACTGGGGATTGAACCCAGGGGCATTCTACTTCTGAGCTAAACGCCCAGCCTTATTTTTATTCTTTATTTTGAAACAGAGTCTCATTAAGTTTTTGAGAGCCTCACTGAGTAACTGAGGCTGGCCACAAACCTGCAATCCTCTGGTCTCAGCTTCCCAAGTGCTGGGATTACAAGTGTGTGCCACCACACCCAGCCTCATTGTGCTTTTGATTTTTACTTCCCTGGTTGGTGATGGTGTTGAGCTTTTTTTTCATTTGGGAGCATCCTTTCACTTTTTCAATAAAAAGTGAAGACAGCTCAAATGTCCATGAACTCTAATGGATGGATTTTTTTTTATAAATATGAAATATTATTCAGTCACACAAAGTATAGTGGTATGTGTTATAATATGAATGGATCTTGAAATAGTATGCCAAGTGAAAGAACCTGGTCATATTATTTAATTATGTTTGTATGAAATCCCTAGAATGGGCAAATTGTTGGAGACAGAAAGTGAAATTGTGATTCCCTAAGGTTGAAGTAATGGTTAGGAGGTTAAGAAGTATAGTTTCTTTTGGGGGTTGATGAAAATGTTCTAAAATTGGCTGTGTTGTAAAACTTTTGATTTGCTAAAAACCACTGAATTGTACATTTTTAAATATGTGAATTCTATGTAAAAAAAAGTAACTCATATTGATTTAAGAAATAATCTCAGACTGGGTGTGGTGGCATATGCCTATAATCCCAGTACTTGGGAAGTTGAGATGGGAGGATCACGGGTTCACGGCCAGCCTTGGCAATTTAGCAAGACTCTCAGCAACTTAATGAGACCTGGTTCCAAACAAAAAATAAAAGGGGCTGGGTGTGTAGCTTGTAGGTAAAATGCCTCTTGGTTCAGTCCCTAGTAGCACAAAAAAAGAAATGAATGATTTTCGAGTTTTTTGCTTTTTTTTTTTTTTTTTTTTTTTTTTGTGGTACTGGGGATTGAACTCAGAGGCGTTTTACGTACAAGCTATACCCCCAGCCCTATTTTTTATTCTTTATTTTGAAACAGGGTCTCACTAAGTTGTGGAGTGCCTCACTAGGTAGCTGAGACTGGCTGTGAACCCGGATCCTCCCGTCTCAGCTTCCCAAATGCTGGGATTACAAGCATGCACCACCACCCCCGGCTCTCAAGAGTTTAGGTGATTTTTGTTGATAAAAGTAGATTGAGGGCATTCTCTTTTTTAATAACAGTAACATTTATCCCTGCTCACTTTCTACCTCTACCCCTTTAATCACTTTAGATTTGCCCTTGTTGGTGTTGGATCTGAAGCATCTTCAAAAAAGTTAATGGATCTGTTGCCGAAAAGAGAACTTCATGGTCAGAATCCTGTTGTAACTCCATGCAATAAACAGTTCCTGAGTCAATTTGAAATGCAGTCCAGGAAAAGTAAGCAATCTCTCAAGAGGCATTTCTTAAAAGATATGTATTTTAATGAGTGTTGCTAGCATTTGTATACTATGCTATGGGAGTCGTCTTAATATTTAGTTCATTGGAGACTTTCGTGTTGATTTAATCACTGGTTATGACTGTGGACCCATGTACTAGAAACCTACTCCCATTCCATTTTTCTCTAGATATCACAGACCCAATACTGTACAACAGTGTGCGAGTTCTGTAGTGCTACCATACTTGTCCTGGCATTCCCATGTTAGTGAAAGGAAGAAATTACATTCTAATCCTTAAATTGAAGAAAAGCTACATGGATATGTGTTGTGGTGGGGGAGAGACCACTGATAACCAGAAAATATTCATTGATTTTGTTTGGCACCAAGACCTTTCACCACTTGGTAAAGTGAATACAGAAGAGATTTGTTATACACTTAAAAATGTTAACATTTAAAGAGATAAGATGGATAATCGTGTAATTAACAAATTCAAGTAGTTGTTTCTCTTTTAATGTTTTAGCGTTTTAAGACTTAACTGAAGAATATATTACAAATTTAAGTGATCTGTGCTACTGAAATTAAGATTTCTGTTGAAGAATTTTGGTCTTGGCTGCTGCAGAGTATACTGGTATCTTGAAAAGTAATTCATTTACTCAATTGGAAATACATTTAAACCTGGATATTTCAAGACTTCTAAAGAACTTAAATAAAATGTGAATGTCTTCCTAACTAATACTTCTCAGTTTGCACAGGCCTAAGGCATCTGCAAGTTAATATAGTATAAATGAACTTTGAAATAGAATTATTTGTATAACAGTGGTTACATTTCAGAGAACTGTTTTAATAAGTGCTATTTATGAGTATTTGGATGTTTGCAGCTACACAATCAGGACAAATGTCTGGGGAAGGTAAAGCTGGTCCTCCAGGAGGCAGTTCACGAGCAGCATTTCCACAAGGTGGTAGAGGACGGGGACGTTTTCCAGGGGCTGTTCCCGGTGGGGACAGATTTCCTGGGCCAGCAGGACCAGGAGGGCCACCCCCACCTTTTCCAGGTAAAACTTTTCTTAAATCACCATGGATAAAACATGTCTACCTAATACCTCTTTTCCTTTTCTCTCTTTTTCAAGTAATGCATTATTAATGTGACTTACTCTCCTTGTTATGCTATTTTTGGAATCCAGGAAATTTGATCAAGCATCTTGTTAAAGGAACTCGGCCTTTGTTCCTGGAAACTAGGATTCCATGGCATATGGGGCACAGCATAGAGGAAATACCCATTTTTGGCCTAAAAGGTCTTTATTTTTCTCCAAACTTGCTTGACTTATATATAGAATATTTACATCCGTCTTATTTTCTTACCTCTTAAAAATCCTTTCAAGACCATTTTTCCTTATTTCACTTTCTAGCTTGGCATCAGAGTAGAATATAAGGTGGGTGATTTCACTGTAAGAAGTGTGTGTACTCTGAAAGATGGAAAATATCTCTAAGCATTGTAATGTTTTTAAAGTTTTTATTTCATTAATTTTTCTTATAACTTGAGCTAGTTAAATATGTAAGAATATCCTTCACCTTTGTAGTTGTTAGTGTAGTATTTATCATAATGGGTTTCATTTAAAGAGAAAGAATTTTGGTCTATAAGTTATGCTTTAAAAGTATAATCTTGGCATGCAAAGGTTAAAATACTCGTATTATTAAAGTGTTTTTCTCTCTTTCCTTTATTCTATAGCTGGACAGACTCCACCACGTCCACCCTTAGGTCCTCCAGGCCCACCTGGCCCACCAGGTCCTCCACCTCCTGGTCAGGTTCTGCCTCCTCCTCTAGCTGGGCCTCCTAATCGAGGAGATCGCCCTCCACCACCAGTTCTGTTTCCTGGACAACCTTTTGGGCAACCTCCATTGGGTCCACTTCCTCCTGGACCTCCGCCTCCAGTTCCAGGCTATGGCCCCCCTCCAGGCCCACCACCTCCACAGCAGGGACCACCTCCACCTCCAGGCCCCTTTCCACCTCGCCCACCTGGTCCACTTGGGCCACCCCTTACACTTGCTCCTCCTCCGCATCTTCCGGGACCACCTCCAGGTGCCCCACCGCCAGCTCCACATGTGAATCCGGCTTTCTTTCCTCCACCAACTAATAGCGGCATGCCAACATCAGATAGCCGAGGTCCACCACCAACAGACCCATATGGCCGTCCTCCTCCATATGATAGGGGAGACTATGGCCCCCCTGGGAGGTAAGTTAATATGTAGCAATGAAAGTACTTGTTCAGTAAAAGATACGAACAATGGCTCTGTGAAACCTTTATATTGTAAGAAATGTGAATAAATCATTTCTGAATATCTCCAGAAAGATTTCTAAGCTCCTTCATTTCAGTTGAAAGACAATGGTGTAAGAGAATTTTGTTTAAAGTTGTTCTCTGTAGGAAAATAATGCTATTTTCCTCTATCATGGAAAAGTAACTACTCTCTGCAAAGCAAATGTAAAAACTGCTAATATGAATTGGTTTACAGTTAATGACTAATTTAGAAAATCTATTGTTTATCAATTTAAGGTTTGTTTTTCTTTTATAGGGAAATGGATACTGCAAGAACACCATTGAGTGAAGCTGAGTTTGAAGAAATCATGAATAGAAATAGGGCAATCTCAAGCAGTGCTATTTCAAGAGCTGTGTCTGATGCCAGTGCTGGTTTGTATTTTTCTTCTAGTATTAATATCTTTTATTTATGTTGTTAACAATGACACAAAACCTTCAGTGCAGTCTTGAAGATAGGTCAATTACATGTAATTTTCTATATTCCTAAATCATTTATTTTAATAGCATTGAAGGAAGCTGTGTCACAGTGTAGTGGAAAGACTCAAATTTCTTAGTAGGTTTAGATTTAAATACTATCATTGACCCTTTAATTGTTCAGGAGCCAGAAGTCTGTTCATTTATTCTCATATTTTTAAAATGATAACTAGTTTCACACAGCTGTAACAAATTGTTTTTCATGAATATGAAGGCCTTTTGCAAATTTTACACTAATAAAAGACATTATCTTTGGTCTTTTTTTGTGTGTGGTACTGGGGATGGAACCCAGGGGGATTCCACCTCTGAGCTACACCCCCAGCCCAATTTTATTCTTTTATTTTGAAACAGGGCCTCACTAAGTTGTTGCGGCTGGCTGCGAATCTGCACTCCTCCTGTTCCAACCTCCCAAGTACTGGGATTGCAAGCCTATGCCACCATGCCTAGCTAAAAAGCACACTATTTTTGTAAAATGCTTTATCAGTCTATTCTCAAGTGATTTGATGGTATTTTGAAAACAAAATTTAGTTGACATAAATAACCCTTTTCCTTCCCCTACAGGTGACTATGGGAGTGCTATTGAGACATTGGTAACTGCAATTTCTTTAATTAAACAATCCAAAGTATCTGCTGATGATCGTTGCAAAGTTCTTATTAGCTCTTTGCAAGATTGCCTTCATGGAATTGAATCCAAGTCTTATGGTTCTGGATCAAGGTAAAACTTTCCTGTCTCATGTCTTTTTAAAAAATAATTACTAGTTAACAAAAGGAGAAAATACTGTGTTTGAGACTTTAAAATAGGAATTTGGGTTGGGCATGGTGGTGTATGCTTGTTTTCCCCGTACTTGGGAACTGAGACAGGAGGATACCAGGTTCGAGGCCAGCCTCAGCAAATAAACTCAGCTTAATCTGGCAAGACCCAAAATAAAAATAAAATTGGACTGGGAGTGTAGCCTAGAAGTAGAATGCCCCCTGGGTTCAATTTTCAGTGCCACCAAAAAAAAAAAAAAAAGAGAGAGAGACTTTGATTTTACTTAACAGAGTAATGTTTTTAACTCTAAATCACATGTCAGATATTTGGTTAAAATCCTTCAAAGCCCTCTACTTCCTAAGAATAAAATTATAAGCATTGAGGGCACTGTATAGCTATTTACTCTCAGAGTAAGACTATAAACATTGAGGCACTGTATGATTATTCTCTTTTTGGCCTCATGTTGTACTTCTCCCTTTATTCACTATTCTCTAGCTAAATTGATCTCTCCCTTCTTATGGATATATCAAGCATTTGGCCATCTCAATGATTTTGTACTTGAAATTCCTTCTTTTGGGAACCCTTTTTCCTGTCTCTTCATATACTTGGCTTTCATATCCTTCATGTTTCAATGCGACTTCTTTTTTCCTGGTTTAGTCTGTCATATCCTTCTTTTTCTTTTTCTTTTTCTTTTTCTTTCTTTTTTTTTTTATTCGTGCATTGTAAGCATGCATCTTTGTTAGATACAAATTGATAATGACATACCCACATTTCTCATTTGACCCCTTTCCCAAATTCCCACCCCGTTGTTCTATTTCTTTCTTTTTTTGCTACACCCCCAGCCCTATTTTTTATTTTTTATTTTGAAACAGGGTCTCACTAAGTTGCTAAGGCTGACCACAAACCTGGATCCTCCGGTCTCAGCCTCCCAAGTACTGGGATTACATGTGCGTGCCACCACACCCAGCTTCGTTCTTTTTCTTTCATAGTACTTATTATAACCTATTCTTAATTGCTGTTAATGTCTATTTCTTCTCCTCACTAGTATATGTTGAATGAAGATAACTATTATATTTCTCATGTCTAAACATTGCCAGTTACAGAATAAATACTTCTTGAATGAGGGAGTTATAAGTAAATGGTCTTCCTTCCTTCTTTGATTGATTGAACCAGAGGCATTCCAGCTCAGAGCCACATCCCTGGCCTCTTTTCTTTTGAAACAGGGACTCACTAACTTGCTGAGGCAGGCCTTGAACTTACAATCCTCAGTCTCCCCGGTACTAGGATTACAGGCACGTATCACCAGGCCTGACTTACGATCTTTCCTTTAAATTTTTTTTTTTTTTTAAATTAGGTAGTTCCTCTTCCCCCTCCCTTCGAATATCACTGTTAAACTTGAAAATTAGATCTTTAATCTTCACATAATATTCTTAGATCTGTTTTTAGGGTACTTTGGAGGTAGCATCTTCATTAGAAGAAAGAAATCTGAGCCGGGCGTGGTGGCGCACGCTTGTAATCCCAGCATTTGGGAGGCTGAGACCAGAGGATCCGGGTTCATGGCCAGCCTCAGCTACCTAGTGAGGCACTTCGCAACTTAGTGAGACCTGGTTTCAAAATAAAGAATAAAAAATAGGGCTGGGGGTATAGCTCGAAGGTAGAATGCCCCTGAGTTCAATCCCCAGTACCGCAAAAAAAAAAAAAGAAGAAGAAGAAGAAAGAAATCTGTCTTTGACGTGATCTCAAGTTTAGTTCTCTGGTTCAGAAATAATAAAAAATGTTTTTCCTTAAACTAATAGTTCTTATTTCCTTACTATGAACTGAAAAGTTTGAGAAGTTTCTAATGAAATTTTGTTGAAATTGTCTTTTTAAGCAAAGCTGGGCCAGGCGTGGTGACACACGCTTGTAATCCCAGTATTTGAGAGGCTGAGACAGGAGGATTGTAGGTTCGTGGCCAACCTCAACTACTTAGTGAGGCCCTGTTTCCAAATAAAAAATAAATAAATAGGGCTAGGGGTGTAGCTCAGAGGTAGAATGCCCCCCTAGGTTCAATACCCAGTACCTCAAAAAAATTTAAAAAAGCAAAAAGCAAAGCCAGATTACAGGTGCACACCTGTAATCCCAATACTTGGGAGCCTGAGACAGGTGAATCTCAGGTTCATGGCCAGCCTCAGCAACTTAGTGAGACTGTCTCAAAATAAAAAGTAGGGCTGGGGATGTAACTCTGAGGTAGAATGTCTCTGGGTTTCATCTCCAGTACCCTCCCCCCCAAAAAAAGATTATGAAAACTTTTCCACTTACTAAACACAGTTGTGAATACAATATCAATCCTTTCTAGTGGTCATAATTACTAGACTTTTTTCTGCCTTCCCTCCCTCCAGATGCACACAAAAGAAAGTTTTTCAGCATAGTGCTCCTGATGAATCTTGTTTTAGTTAGCTAGAGATGTAAAGTTGATGTTTATTACAGTGGTTTCTTGGTGTCTTAGGGGGGATTTGTCTCGACCTCCAAGAATACCAAAGTCTGCAGATGCTCAAGTCCCTTATGTAAAATGACATATTTGCATATAACCTACATACATTCTCTCCTGTGCATTATTTTTTCTTCCCCCCCACCGTTCACTTCTATGTATAAGTCATCCCTAATATGATGTAAATGCTTTGTAAATAGTTGTTAATACTGTATTTCAGGAATGAGAAGAAAAAAAGTCCGTACATGTTTTATGCAGAGCAACTTTTGTCCCCAAATATTTTCAATTCTTGGTGGGTTGAGTCTGGATGCAGAGCCCATTTATGTGGATGACATGTTGTTTAGGTTTAAGTAATCTATGTTAATAGTAATATTTATATGGTATGTTGAATTAATTTGAATTTTATACCTTAACAAAACTATATTCAGGATGTTCTTTAGCTTGAAACACAAGTACTTTTAAATTTTCTTTACTTTTTGTTAATATAGTAACCACTCTGTTTTAAGCTACTAATTTAAGTAGATATGTATTCCAATAATGTGTCTTATTCTCAGTTTTTGATGAATACTTAGAACAATGGAAATTTGGGTTTCTGCATATTAATGAGTTGGTAAATCATTATTGACAGGTCAGTATAGTTAAGTCAAAGAATTTTAGCCAGGCATGGTGGCACGCGCTTGTAATCCCAGTACTTGGGAGGCAGAGACAGAAGGATCACAGGTTTGCTGCCAGCCTTAGCAACTTAGGTTCTCCATAACTTAGTGAGACTCTGTTTCAGAATAAAATAGGGCTGGGGTATAGCTTGGAGGTAGAATGACCCTGGGTTCCATCCCCCATATAAAAAAATTTTTTTGCCTCTTAGATTTCTTTTGTGTTCTACCTCTGAGCTAAACCCTCCAGCCCTTTTTTTTTTTTTTTTTTTTTTTTTTAAAAAAAAAAAAAAACAAGGTCTCACTAGGTTGATGAGAGTCTCACTACTTTCGGAAGCTGTCCTCAAACTTGCGATTCTCCTGTCTCAGCCTCCCAAGTACTGGGATTACAAGCATGTGCCACCATGTCCAGCCTTCTTAGATTTCTTAAACAACAATATGCAGTAGTCCCCTGCTTATTCACTAGGAGTACATTCTAAGACATCAGTCGATTCCTGAAATGCCAAATTGTATTGAACTCCAATGTCTTTTTTATCTTAACTAAGCACATACCACACACTGGTTGTAACTTTTGCTTTTTTTTTTTTTTTTTTGTGGTACTGGGGATTGAACTCAGGGGCATTCTACCTCTGAGCTACACCTCCAGCCCTATTTTTTTATTCTTTATTTTGAAACCGGGTCTTGCTAAGTTGTGGAGTGCCTCAATAGGTAGCTGAGGCTGGCCTTGAACCCGGATCCTCCGGTCTCAGCCTCCCGAATGCTGGGATTACAAGCGTGCACCACCACGCCCGGCTTGTAACGTTTGCATTTTAAGGTATGATGGACAGGTAGCATATACAATTTGGATACACTGCACAAAGATAAGATGAAGCAGGATGATGTGAGAATTCATCACTATTCAGAGTGTGCAGTTTAAAATTTACCAATTTTAATATTTTCAGACTGGTTGACTCTGAGTAATTGAAACCACACATGGAGAAACCACACCCAAGGGGGACAACTGTACTATCTTTAAGCTATCCAGTTATGGAAAGCATTAATCCAGTAATTTCTTTTAGAAGACGTGAACGATCGAGAGAGAGGGACCATAGTAGATCACGAGAAAAGAGTCGGCGCCATAAATCCCGTAGTAGAGATCGCCATGATGATTATTACAGAGAGAGAAGCAGAGAACGAGAGAGACACCGGGATCGGGACCGGGACCGGGACCGAGAGCGTGACCGAGAGCGAGAGTATCGTCATCGTTAGAAGGTGGGTATTCCTTGTTCCTGTTATATTTAGTGTGTATATTATTAACAGTAATTATAACTCCAAGGCTGTTGTTTATACAGTATAGACCTACATTTTAAATGGTCCAAGTACTTGTTCTGAATTTAATCTACTGGAAACATCTGAGACGAATGACAGGTAAGTGATCACAGGTAAAGATTTTGACTTTTTATCCTTGAATATTATATTGAGTTAATCACCTTTAGATTTCAGATTGTTAATGGTCTTAAAACAAGAAAAATAATCAAGAGGACTCATTGTGTACTTCTAAAATCTAAAAGTTGGGATTCTTACAATCACATATGTAGTTTGCATGTGATTTAAAGTATTTAATATAAAATACAGGGAGTTATTTCAGGTACAAATATTATGTGCTTGGATTTTTAAAAATAAAGTTTGTTTCCTTTTTTGAAGTAACTTCATTTGTCCCTAATATTTTTAAAGAAAATCTAACCCTCTAGTAATTTATGATACAAGAGGATGTTTTCTAAACATTAAAAGAGCTTTATCTTTAAAGCACTTAAAAAAAAAAAAAAAAAAAAAAAAAAGCTATTTTCCTGGAATCTGGTTTTTGTTTTAAAAGAAATTATTCTTTTACCTTGCAAGAAGATATAAAAGTTACTCAATTAAAATGCATCCAGGATACATATCCAAAAACTTTAAATTATGTTAAGCCATACATCCCAGGTTAGAATAATTTTAAAATAATATTCTTTGATGTTTCATTCATAAACCATAATCATTGTCTTTTTTTCTGTACTTTAAAACTATTTCTTGTGTACATTTTTCATAAAGTGGGAAGAATTGTCTGTTTATGCTTCATTTTCACATGTAATTTTATTTTTATATATTTGTGAACAGCATTTATTCATGTGAAGGGGGCACTATAAGGCTTGTGCATGTGACACAAAGGTTATTCTGTAAATGAAAATATTTTTTTCTTCATATGTTGGTGACATATCCAAATTAAATTAGGCTAAAAAAAAACCCTTATGAATACTCTTTATGTGATTATTTTCAGTAATCATTGGAAACTTAATACAAATTCAGTTATGGTAATTGTTAGTATTTAAGTTGTAATGGGCAAAATCAAAGACTATCAAATGTATGTAATTCTGTGACAGAATAGCAGGGGTTTTTTTAAACTATAACAATATATACTAGCAAATGAAATCCTTTTTTAATATTTCTTGTAGAAAATAAACATGTAAGTCTTTTATGGAACACAAATAAGCTATTCTGCTGTTTGCAATTTTAAGGGCTTTTTGAAGTGAGAAGACCCTTTGATATTTTACCTTCCATTTTGAACATGCTACTTGAATACCAAAACTTTACTTTTTATATAGTTATTTGTGTATTGTATTACAAAATTTAATATAAGAAATTAAGACATTCCTTTAACATGAAACAAAACATCTTTAACTTTTAAAGCTAAGTTTAATGGAATTGATACTGTTTTGGGATGTAAAAATTGAATGTTGTACATGTAAATCTAAACTCTAAATTTTAAAGATGTAGTTTTTTCCCCCCGAGTTGAATATATTCTGATCCCATCTTATGAAAAAAAATTTAATGTCTGGCAGTTGCTTAAGTTGGATTGTAGCCAGGTAATTACTTGAAATGTTTACATTATCCATTTCATTTATAGAAAGGTATAGGTTCTACAAGTTATATATACTTTTTAGACTTTGTAAGTCATCAACAATCTTCTCGTTACTCAAGGCATGTTAATGAAACTTGAATACATTTTCAGTTGTCTATAAAATTTGATGTGCCCATCAAGGAGCTTCTAAACCACTTTATACTCTTAATTAATGACAATTTTCTTACTGGTTTTAATAAAACTAGCTTAGTCAACCAAGTAAATTCCTTCTGAAAAGTTCATTGTTAATTTTATATACTTTGAATTTACATTTCAATAATGAGTGCACCTAAATAGATCATGACTTGAGTGTCATTACATTCAAATATTAACTATGAATATCTAACGTGCAAACTATTGTTGACATTTTTCTTAATCACTGATGTAACAAACAAAAATTCCCTTGTTTTGTTTGTACTTTAATCAGAATGAGCTGTAATACTGTTATGTGCCTTCATCCAAGCAAAGTTTCACAGAAGCCTTTCCAGTGCAAAAATTCTGTTATTCTTGATTATTGTACATTTGCTATACCAAACAGTATTTATTATGGTAGTAGACATGAATAAAGGGGTAGGGACTGGGAGTAATACATTCAAGTGAAAAATGTTTTTTTAAAACAAAAAATTATTTGCAAATTTCATTACAACCCTAAGGTCTGTTGACCTCTTTAGAAGTTTTTAAATATGAGTCCTTTTGAGCTTTCATGTAAATCTTTAATGGAATAAATGGAATAAGAGTGACTTGAAAGCTAAAGTGAATATCAGTAGTAAGTCTGTTTACAAATAAATAATGTAATCTATTATTCAAGTGATGATGAATGGCTAAAAGTGCAAGTTTTTATTCTAACTGGAAACTTAATGATGTTGGCAAAGTGTTAACGTCTGTCCCATCTTAATTTTTTTGTGTGTTTGAACTGTTGGGTAATGTTAATTGCATTCTCATTTTTAAAATGTATTTTTCTAAAAGCATTCAATATCTTAAGTTCTTCAAGTAGGTAATATTTCAACAAGAAAATATCAGTATTGTAAATTTCAGTGTGTAAATTGTGCTTCATATTCTGTAATTTTTACCTCTATTCTCAGACCACTCTGAGCAAAATAAAAGTGATTTAAAATTGTATACTTTCAGAAGTAATTTACTTTCATAGTTATTTTCTTTTAGGTTGCAATCCTTTTTGCTTGTTTGAAAAAGCCCTGCTCAGTAAATTTCTGTTTATTCATTTTTTGTGTACTGAAGAGTAATGGAAGCAAATCATTTTTCTAAAATACTTTTTATTCAGGTTTTCCCTCTCCCTAATTTATGAGGTTTTACATCTTCTCAAGTCATTATCCTTGATAAAAAATTTTTAAGTTTTTGTGTATTAGGTCTGGATTAAGTAACTCTTTTCTTTGGCTGTGTCATTACTTCTGCCCTAAATAGCAGATTTTATTACTGTACAGGATTTAGTATGCTTTGCATTGCTTGTTCACCTTCTTATAGTTTTGTTAATTTGTAGGAAACCAAGAGCCAAAAGAATAAAAAGTTCTTATATTTTTAAGATGTTTCATTTTCTTAGGAGTTAGTGTTACATTGAGGCTTTGTGAAAATTAAATTCTCTTGATTGCCCAGTGATTGATAACTGATTGTAATGGGTTATAAAAATTATTTCTGCAACTCTTAGATCACCTGAGATCTGCCTAATATTTCCCAGCTTTTTGTTTTCTTAAATGTCCTAACTGCTCTGCTTCATCTGAATATGCTAGCTCTTGTTTCTTTAGCTCTAATTTTTCTTGCTTTTAGTATTATTTGCAAAACCTGTCTGACTACACAGCTTTCTTACTTGAAGTGACAAGAGAGGATAGGAAGTAATCCCTTAAATGGATGTATATAGTGTGTTTTGCTCACTGTGGTTTAAGAATACAGTTTTGTTTATAAATGATTGTTTCCTGTTTAAAAAAAAAAAAAAAAGAAATCAATGCCAGCACGAGTCACCTTGCTCTCACCTTCATCTCAGTGTGAAATTTACTACCATTGTTTTAGTTTGTAAATGAGATTGTTTTGAATAAGTAATGTTTTGAATGAATATTTAGTTAGCATTGTTTAAAGAAACCCTGAGAAACCAGTAAGGGAAAGGGTGCCATTTATTCCAAATTTATGAATTTGCCTTCTGTGGTAGCATGTTTTAACTCTCAGTGAATTCTGAATAACCAGCAGCTTATTTTGAAATGTCCACTTTGTGAATCTTTTTTGGGGCAAAGCTGGTTTTTTTATGTGATGGAGTTTATTTCTACTATTTGGTAGATTGCCTAGAGCAACAATTACATATATGTTTTATAGAGTAATAAAATGCTTTAGTTGAAATGAGGTAAGTACCATGTCCAGAGATAGGTGAAAACATGAAATGTTTTGATAGGAAGGAACTTTGTAAACATCTACAGTAAACAGAATTGGTTTTGTATAATATGTTCAACACAATATAAGTAGTTTTTCTTGTTTGTTTTTTTCTTTTTTTGTGGTACTGAGGTTTGAACCCAGGGGCATTCTACCTCCGAGTAGAATGCCTCCCCAACCCTATTTTATTTTTATTTTGAAACAGAGTCTCACTAGGTTGATGAGCCTTACTACGTGCTGAGGCTGGCCTCGAACCTGTAATCCACCTATCTCAGCCTCCCAAGTACAGATTTTATTAGTGTGCACCATTACACCCTGCTAAGAAAAAGTTTTTATCTGAAAAAATCAACATGTATTTAGACACATTTCTCTTGCCCATCTCGTCTCCATTTCTCCCATGGAGGAGAAATTTTCAGATATAGAACAATAAATTTTATTTCATTGGCTTGAAAATAGTGCATCTTGGGCAGAGAGTGTAGCTCAGTGGTAGATCACTTGCCTAGCATGTACAAGACCCTGGGTTCAGTCCCCAGCATTACAAAAAAATAAAAAGTAAAGTGCATCTATAAAATTATGTGGGAATCTTATTTCCATATTTTAGCATGTAAACTTATAAAAGAGCCCTAAAGAACATATATTTGAGTGTTTCACTTAACAGTTGAATTTGCCATGAGTTTATAATATTAACACTAACAAATTTGCTTAAATAGAAACATTCATAATTTAAGTTGTTAATAATGACTTGATCTTACATTGTCTCAAAGTGCAGGTATTACTCTGTATTTAGATTTTATTTAGTGCTCACTTTAATTTATAGACTGAGCTACAGATTCAATTTGACTTAGTTGTGCTAACAATTCTTTACATAGGTTCCTTTTATAATTGATAGCTAAAGCAAGCAATTGTATGACTTTGACATTACAGATTTGACCAAATGCTATTCTGAAAACATGGGCATTGAATGTATTTGTCACTTAAAAGCTTCTTTTTGGTATCTTTATGTAGATGTCTACTTAGATATTTGAGGCTATAATATGGATTTTGACTATTGGAAATGGGTTGTATTGCCTTCAAATTTGCTTTTGTTTGAGATTGTAAAATTTGTGTTCCCAAGTGGATAAATGTAAATTGTTTAGAAATAGAAACAAAAACTTCTACAGTATCCCCTAAATTTTGTCTGTATGGTGAAAATTAGAGATTTATTAATAGTAAAGCCCTATCTATAAGCATAATTAAGCAAAAGATGAATACATTAGTCCTGGATAAAGATGTATATTACAACTTTGCAAACAAGATTCTCTATCTTTAAAGTAGTAGAATTCTCCATTGGAGTGATAATTGATAAAAAGTGTCATTTTAGTGGGGGATATTTTTGTTTTGGTGATACTGGGGATTGAACCAAGAGACACTCTGCCACTGAACTACATCCCCAGCCTTTTTAACTTTTTATCCTGAAACAGTCTAGGTTGCCTAGACTAATCTTTAACTTGGTATCTCTCTGCCTAAGCCTCCTAAATAGTTGGGATTACCAGTGTGTGCCATCTCATCTGGCTTATGCCAAGTTTTTTGGAAAGATTTGTTTCTGGTTTTGTTTTGCTCACTAGGACTTTGAGCAATTTTCCCCTCTAAATGACCCACCCTCTTTCAGCACAACAAAAAAAATATAGGGAAGATAGCATTCTTTTATAGTAAGATTTATTAATTTCTCAATAATCTTTTTCAGATTAGAACATATGCCTGCCTCCCTCTCCCTCTCCATCTCCCTTTCCCTCTCCCTCATACTTTACCAGCTTTTAAAAGTGCATTGCAGGGCTGTAGCTCAGTGGAGAGCAGCACATGCTTAGCATGCAAGAGGTCCTGGGTTCAATCTTCAGCACCAAAAAAAAAAAAAAGCATTTCAAGTAATAAAAATAAAACAGTTGGAAGCTGACATTTTAGAATTATTTTCTATCAAATAATTTCACTAAATAAACTTTAGCAACATAAGATAAAGGGACAATAACTAAAAGTAACATTGGAAATGGCTTAGATTTCTCTTTGAAAAATATAGGCATATAAAAACTGTTCAGAAGAGAAGAGAAAGGTCACAATTATAGCATGTCTTCCTTTTGCAGTTGTAAGAGTTAAGTTTTTATGCTAGGCAGTGTGTATGTCTACTGAAATTTTTAAGATGCTTCCAACCTAGTTAGAAAAAGGACATAAAAAATAAAATTTATAGTTGTGACAAATTTTTTCTAAATTATAGAGCAAAAATTATTTTTAGATTATTTTTTATGACAGATTCACTAAACATTGTTCCTATTCAATTCTTAAATCACTTAATTATGAAAATACTTTCTTGGAGTTAATATTTTAAATATCTGATATTTAAGTGAACATTTATCTCCAAGTTAATTGAATGTTTCTTTTGTGAACCTCTACCTGAAGTAAGAATATATGTATTCCTGAGACTTTACCAACTTTTCTTGAGAGCTTTTCTTTTCTTTTTTTTTTTTTCTTTATGTGAGTTTTCAATTAAATTTATCATTGTAGATTTAGCTTTGTTTTCTACATTAGATCTTTTAGTATAGGTGGAATAGAGTGAAAGTAAAGTAAATGTCTCAAATTTGTATTATGTCTAAAAATTTGTACGTGGATGTCATTTATTTAAATGTCCATACTAAGCTACTTATTTATAAATTTTGTAAATGGAGCACCATTTGATTTATAATAATTGCAGAAGTTCCTGTATGCTGTCAAATAGTTCATTTGTAAAAATTTATTACATTTTATATTCAGTTCAGCACTTAATTGTTAAATGAGTTATTACAGAATTGATATGTGGGTGAATAAAAATATCTACATTAAAATCATCCAAACATTTTTCCATTTATTTTTGTAGTATGCATATTTTAGAAAATGACTTATGACTGTTTTCATCATCACAAAAACAGTAGCTGCTGAATTTTCATTGTGTTTCAGTGACTAAATTTCAAAGGCAATAATATCTAAGACAAATGAAATCAGAATATCTCATTTTGAATCATCAAATAAATTGGGAGCATTTCTCCACCACACAGGCGGCTACTATTTCATTTAATTCTTATTTTGTGTTAGAATACATAACAGTGAAGTAGATGCACGACTTTTGTATGTATAGTTAAGCCAGCGTTTTTCTGTGTATTATGGGGAATAGCAAAATCTACATCACAAATTTTGACACATTACAGCTGAAGGAAGAGGAACACCTTCCAAGACAAAAACAGTCTTCATGGGGGAAAAATGACGCTTGTCCAGCAGTTTGCTTCTTGTGATTGAACTGAACCTGTAAGGATTCATGGATAAACTGAACAGGAATAGATCTGAATAAAGCAAATCTGCATAAATGGTAACCAGTAGCTCTACTTTTATTTTTTATGTTGCTTAACTGTTTTATTTGAAGGAAACCTGTGTGATTTAAAAAGTTAATAGCTTTTGCAACTTTATTACTGGTTATATACATTTGGCCATTATAATGTGCAAGCAATTGGAAAAAGTCAAGTAAATGCTTGTTTTTATAGTAGTTTGTTCTTGTTAAAAATGTTCATATGATAATGTCTGTAAACAGCACCACTTTGATTACAATAGATGTAGTGTTGTAATAAACTGTTTAATGGGGCTGATGTGTAAAGCTGTTCAAGTTATTTGATGTTTACACCTCAGGGAAAGTCTTGTGTTCAGCAATATCTAAAGATAATGTTACTATGACAACATTTTTACTGTCCTTTAAAAAAGCATCGCAATAGCGGTTTTGGATATGCATCAATCTAATCTTGCGTTCAGTGAATTAAACATAACCAATTAAGTGTCTCTTGCCCTTGATTTTGATAATAGAATAGGTAATTACATGGATATTTAATATTTCTATATTCCGCTTTTCTAGCTGTTTTTACCTAGTTAGCTTGTGACTTTGCTGAATGGTATGTAAACTTGTAAAAACTAAAATTTGACCAATATAGCAATCCAGTCAGTGTGTTAGGGGTCAAAAAAAAATGTGAGGTCTTAACATTTTAGTAAAAACTTATACATATTTGCTACAGTAGTACAGCTTAATTACAACACAGATGTACTGAAACACTTAACTGTGAACTGCTAGCATTGAAAGATTTTGATAACTTTTTATTTGATGCTGCAGTGATTTGCTGTTTCTTACAGATGGTGCTTATGGTTTAATTTTGAAGCCATAGGCAGGGCATATACAGCCATGCAGCAAGTAAATATGAGTAAAGAGCCTTGGTTTTATTTTCTTGTTGGTATAGATTTCTGAAGGATGTGATGTTTATTAACATTGGATTGTATTCTCCAGTGTGATTATAGAGGATTATAGGTGTACCCTTTCTCCACAGTTCAAGGATTTCTGTGTATATTCATGCAATCTGTTGATTCATGCTAGAGATTTTTTTTCAAACCTGCCTTACATAAAGGCCTACATTAAAAGCACCTGGCTAGCATGTGTTCTTAATTGCAAAATTAGCAGAGGCAGATTGTCAACCTGATTAGATGTTTTTATGGCAAGGTGATTCTGAATCACTAGTTTAGAAATTTGATTTAAAATCCTTAAGCAAGTTAATTTGTTTTTAATACATTTTAAAGATACAGTTCTCTTTGAGAGGTCTTATAATAGTACACATTAGTTTTTAAAGAATGGCCAAATTTTAGAACAATGCTTAAAGTGTTTATGTACCCTAGATACTACATAATGTGCAACTGTAGAATCCTTCTAGAGATTTGCACTGCCTTTCTTTGGTTTCATCTTGTCTGTTATCAAACTATTCAGAATTGGCTGTTTTGAATTACTCATATTACTGCCAGTTTATTTTAAAACATTTTGTGAGTGAAGTATTTGTGTATGGGATCATTGATGTTTACCAGAACTGTTTGCTCTCAGAAATGATTTTTTAAGTGTTTTATCTTGTTGAAAATGCAGTTGCCTTTTTAACATTATTTGAGAGTTGTATCAAAAACTATTTTCTTGTTTTGTGTATAGGTGTTGTAAATTTTTGTCATTTCTTAGCTTTTTTGTATTTTAATTACAATGCCCTAATGTGAAGAAGTTTGGACATACATTTATTACAAGGGAAATTAGTTAATAGTAAGATTTAAAGGTAAGTAAAATGTCCATGAGAATAAAGTTTTCTCTGAACAATTTTAAAGTGGAATCATAAAAATCTATACTTGAAACTGAAATTTTGTACCAATTTAATCCTCATATATCTTTTCATTTTTTATCAGTGGAACCCTTTAATTGTTCCTTCTATACCATTTTCTCTGCTTGGCTAATTTCATTACATGACTTTGGTTGCAGGCAGTTTGTACTAGAATTATTTGCCACTAGTCTTTTTTTTAAGTGTTGTCAGGAGGAAGTAACCTTTCGGTTTGACCAAGTAATTTTGAAAGTCTTTCTACCTGATAACACATGAATGTATAGCAATAGAGGTAAAAATTGTAAGCCTTCTTTTTTTTTTTTTTTTGGTCATACCCATTCTGTTGTTTATAAGCTGATGTTATTTGAAAACTTTTTAATGTTTAAAAACAATCCAAAGATATAAATCTTTGTAGACACCAAAAAAGAGAGAGAATGTGTCTCAGAGACTTTTATTTTTCTTAGTTTTTAACTGTAGTGGATAAAACAAGCTTGAGTTGAATTTTAAACCATAGCATTTATTATTGCTATTGAATGCAGTCACATTCCTTTCAGCTAGTAGTAAAATTATGACTAAGCGATATAGCACCTGAATAGTATTGCTTCTGAAGCAACACTTGGAATTAAAGTGTGGCTTTTGGAAAAGAGAAGGATGTTGTGGAAAGGATATTCCGGTGCAAATTTATGAGTTTTTACTTTTTCAGTTAACTTTCATAGGCAAGTTTTAGGGTAACTTGTCGTTTCTGTTGATCATAAGTTAGCCCATTTAATGGCTCTCCCTTTACCTAGAATATTCTTAAGCAGTTAACTACAATTCAGAGTTCACAAATAACTTGTAGCTTAAGGTATTAATTTCAGTTGATTCTCCTGTGGAGAATGTTGGTTTATTTTTTACTAGTTTAAGGTCAGTTCTAAAAATAAACACAAAGGTTTTAATGGATGTTGTATAATATTTTATAGTGAAAGGGGGAAATTATTGAAAGGGTAAAGACTTTCCTCTTTCCCTTATGTAATTAAATGTGCCAATAACCTAAATATATGCTGTTTTATATCACAAGATGCTACTACAAGACTTTTCTGTTGGAGTGCTCTCAATCAACATTTTGCTTTTCATACCTGAATGTTCATTGCATTTTCTGTATCTTATAAGGTGGCTCCAATTTTGTGTTTTAAGCTCCAGCTTAAGTTATTTTAAGAGGAAATTTATGTTCTAATTCTTCACCAAGAGTACAGTATTGAGAGTCTCACTGTTTTACAGATAACTGCTTTTTAAATTTTATTCATTAAGTTCATTTTGCATCCCATAGCCCTCTGTAAATGTTTCCCCCAGTTGTATGTATTTAAATGCACGCTTATCCATTGTACATATTAGACATTTTTGTGCTAAAATAAGTGAGATTTTTGTAGCAAAGTGTTCTATTTTTTGTTCTTACAGTGTGTGTGTGTGTTTTTTTTTTTTTTAACATTAACCTTCAGTTTAAACACTGGTGTACTTATTTTATTTTTTAGCAACTTGACTCTTAGAAGCCTTAGACTAATTTTTAAAATAAATATTTAACCAAAAATTATAAATTTATTAAGATGTGGCCTTACATATGGCATTCCTTGTATTCATAATATGAGTTTTGGTTTTTGGTTTTTTTTAGAGAAATTATGATTCAGGATTAAAGCTTCATTTTAATTTGAAATAGGAAATGTGTTAAAATGTCTAGGCTTCTGGGAGGAAGTTCTTTATAATCTTCTTTCTTGGCATTAGAAAGAAGCAATATGAATTTTTATGAATATTCAAAATATTCAGACAATTGTATCTTGTCAGATTGATTTAGATTTGTTTTAACCAATGTTTCTTTGAGATTTCAGGTTGGCATTCTCTGAATATACAGCTACTATGATTTTTGTATGGGATGTTATAAACACTTGGTTACATAGACAGATTTCAGTGTTTTAAAGACTTCCTGCTACATTAATTAGCTTTGTACTAGGAGGGTTTTAAAATATTAGATAGAATTTAATTGAAGTCACACAAATCTTGAAATGGTATCTGTGGATAGTAAACACTACCAAGAGTTTTTCATGTGGGAGTATCCTAAAACTCCACCATGGGTGTAAATGTTTTACATTGATTTCGTAATTGGGCAGACCCTGCATATAGTAAAAACATTTCATTTTGAAGGTGTGTTCTTTGTCGCACTGTTACTGCGTAACACTTCTCAGCACTCTGTAAGTTAAATTATTTTAAAATACAATGGTAAATTCATGTTTATTTATTTTTTTACTTTGAAAATTGTAGTACTCAGGTGGTATTTAGTGGGAAATGATCCTTTTGGGTATCAATGTATTCTAAGGAATGCATCTATAACATTGATGACTTTAGCCTTAAAAAAGGTCTGTTATTCCTTCTTCCTCTACATCCCATGGTATATTAGCAAAGTAGTTTACAGCCCAGTACAGCCTTACAAAGTTGTTTTACAATTTTTAATGGAAAGCCCTTAATAATAATAACAAAAATGTATCATATTACCAGTATCCATTGGATTATTGAATCACAGTTTGTAAATAATTTGTCTAATATCAGAAGGCCAAAGAAAGTCGCAAAATTTTAGCTATTGACTCTATGGTGAGTGACTTCACAGTAAGATTTCTGTGCAAAAGGTAAGGTGGTATTTGATCAAATAGACATCTTTTTGATGTCCATGAGAACTAGACTTCCATATTAGCTTCTATTAAAGAGCTTATTCCCATTTTATTAAAATGTTTGTAATTGCAATTTTGTGTTTAATGTTTACTTTGTCTTTTCTTTCTTTAGCTTTTAGGTGACTGTTCAGCAGTTTGCTAAATGGCCATTGTTGGCCTTAAACTGCACTAGTAACAAGCATGGTATTTATCTTGTATTGAAAATAAATCAGTTTTGATAATACTTTGCAGTTTGTTCCTTTTGTTTTATTTATGATTTGTTAAACCATTGTGTACAGTTTTGAATATTACCTTATTGGCAATATGCAATACAACAGAAATTGGACTGTTATATTTTGTTTTTAAGCCAGCCTCCTAAAGTGATTATTTTCTTCTATTCTGGCATTTTGATGCTATATAAAGCAGATTTTTTTCTGGCTGGAATTAAGAATAAGGAACCCAAAAGATTTCTAGGCTGTTCTTAAAAATTTAAGATTCAGAAAGCATTTGTCCAATTTTAGGTGGGTTATTAACCTCACTAGACTTTTAACCAAATAAAAGTATTTTACCAGTTAGCTTAGAAACAGTATAGGGTATTTTTTAACAGTAACAAATTTGTTATTTCAGTAAACGATTGTGTGTCCAGTATTTTATCACACTCCAGATTTCTCACCTGCAAGTTTCAGAATATTTTGAAGGCAACAATTTTTTTTTTTTTTTTTTGTGGTACTGGGAATTGAACTCAGGGGCATTCTACCTCTGAACTATACCCCCAGCCCTATTTTTTATTCTTTATTTTGAAGCCAGGTCTAAGTTACGGAGTGCCTCACTAAGCAGCTGAGGCTGGCCTTGAACCTGGATCCTCCGGTCTCAGTCTCCCAAATGCTGGGATTACAAACGTGCACCACTATGCTTGCCCTGAAGGTAACAATTCTAAACCCTTGAAATAAGTTACCATTAGTGGAGTCTCTTTCAGTTCCTCATTAAAATTGTGGTTTAGTTCTTCATTAAAATTGTGGTTTAGGCCCAGGGTGATGGCACACACCTGTAACTCCAGTACTTGGGAGGCTGAGACAAGGTAATTGCAGGTTTGAGGCCAGCCTCAGCAATTTAGCCAGACTCAGCAACCTAGTAAAACCCTGTTTGAGAAATAAAAAATGAAAAGATTTGGTGATGTAGCTTGGAGGTACAATGTCTCCTGGGTTCAATCCCCAGTACCACAAAAATAAATAATCCAGGCATGGTGGTGAACGCTTGTAATCCCTGTATTTGGGAGGCTGAGAAAGGAAGATCGCAGGTGCGAGGAAAGCTTCAAGTAGACTCATCAACCTAGCAAGACCCTGTTTCAAAATAAAAATAAAATAGGGCTGGGACTGGGAATGTAGCTTGGAAGTAGAATGCCCCTGGGTTCAAACCCCAGTGCCACAATAAATAAATAGTGGTTTAGGTTTTGTTAGACTGTGTCATATGTTTATATTTTAAAGAAGATTGCATTCATCAATCTGCATTTGGGTTGAATTGAGACTTACTATATGGCCTCTAGGGGCAGAGAGCCTTTATAAGAAAAGTTGACTGAAACATCTTTTGCCTAATGCCTCACCATACTCCATAGGGGTTGTTTAAAGTGTGCTATAGTGAAAGAAGCTTTTTTTAATAATGGATTTATAACTTTTCCATAGTTTAGTGTTTTAGCTATTACATAAAACAAGAATTGTTACTGATAATAGAGTCCTGTGCTATCCTGAGTCTTTTGGCTCTCTCTTAGATATCATTAACAGAATTCTTGGATTTTTAAATGGCACATGAATTCTGCCAGATAAAAGATACAAATGCTGTTTACCTATGAAAAAAGGAAGGGAAAGTACTTGTAGGCAAAGAGAGACTTGCACAAAAAACCTTTGGGCAAGAGGATGCATATTAGGAACTAAAAGAATGTCAGTTTGACTCAAGCAGGGGTTGAAGAGCATAGCCTGTGTGGGGCTTGTCGGTTACATTAAAGATTGACTGATGTGGAATCATTGGTGAAGTGCCATAATTAGATTAGCATTTCAAAAAGCTTGACTATTGGTTAAATCTGGTAAAGGGTAGGTGAGGTAGTCTGAAACTTCTGGAGGTAGAATAAAAGTGAGGAAATACATATGGAAGACTAGGCTTGTGGGTAGATGGTAGACATTTTCAGATGTTCCTATTTAGTGACTAATTTCTTTTAAATAGAAATTGAGAATGTGGTTTGGGTGTGGCTTGAGTTTGAGAGTAATAATGTTGATCTGTAGAATTATTGGGACATAGTGAGAACTTAAGGTTAGGCTCCATTTTTTAGGTGCAGTCCACTTAGTTAAACATTCTTCCCAGGAGAAAGTAGATGGATCAACCTGTGGGATGGGGAAAGCAACAGTTTCTTCAATTTAGTGGTTGTCAACCCATCTACAAAATATATCACCCGTGCCTTCCCCATTATTTGGGAAAAGCCATTAGCTTGTGTGTGTGTGTGTGTGTGTGTGTGTTTGTTTTACTGGTGATTGAACCCAGGAGCATTCTACCTCCTGAGTCCTATTTTATTTTGAAACAGGGTCTCACTAAGTTGTTGAGGCTGGCCCCAAACCTCTGATCTTCCTGTCTTAGCCTCCCAAGTACTGGGATTACAAGCATGCACCACCACTCTTGGCTGCCATTAGTGTTTTGTTTCTGCGGTACTGGGGATTGAACCCAGGGGCATTCTACCTCCAAGGTACACCCCCAGCCCTATTTTTTTTTTTATTCTTCATTTTGAAATAGGGACTCACAGCCAGGCGTGGTGGCGCACGCTTGTAATCCCAGCATTCGGGAGGCTGAGACCGGAGGATCCGGGTTCTCGGCCAGCCTCAGCTACCCAGTGAGGCACTCCGCAACTTAGTGAGACTCGGTTTCAAAATAAAGAATAAAAAATAGGGCTGGGGGTATAGCTTGGAGGTAGAATGCCTGAGTTCAATCCCCAGTACCACAAAAAAAAAAAAAAAAAAAAAAAAGAGGGACTCACTAAGTAGCTGAGGCTGTCCCAAGCACTGGGATTACAAGCATGCACCACCATGCTCGGCTTGCCATTAGTATTTTAAAAAATTGGTCTTGTACCTATTACTTGGTCACTGTAAAAATATGATAGTAGTCTACTTTAAAAATGGAAGTTCCAAGGGGTTATGGCTGGCAGAATGATTAGAGGTTGGAAAGGTATACCAAATACTAGGTTATTTGCTGAATGATACCAAGCCCAACCCCCATTGCCATACACCCCCGTTGCCATGTGGTACTGGTAGCTGAACCCAGGAGCATTGTACATTGGAGCCACACCTCAGCCTGTTTGTTTGTTTTGTTTTGTTTTATTTTGAAACAGGGTCTCTAGGCTAATGAGTCTCAGTACTTGTTGAGGCTGTTGTCGAACCTGTGATCCTCACGTCTCAGTCTCCCAAGTATTGGGATTACAGGCGTGTACCACCATGGCTGGCAAGAAATACTTTTCTTTAAATGTTCACTTCCCACAATGAGTGTCTATAAGATACTGTTAGACACTTTTTTATATAACAGGCCATCTTGTTATTTTTAAAAAATGTTCTCCAGTGTTCTGGTTCTACCTATATAGTTATTAGAGCTACTAGATACAAAGCAGGTGGGCATAACACTTGTAGGAATTTTGGGCACTGAATTTAGAAATTGAACACTGGCCCACCCAGTATAGAAACATGGGCCTTGTGTGCCGCTTCAGGACAGCATCTCACTCATCCTTAAGAACACAACTGAGGAATTGATTTGTAGAATGTGAAGACTGGAGCTAGTAGTTAAATAAATTTAGTAATGGCTAGCTTTTCACAGTAGCTTATTTTAGGTTATTTATTATAAACACTAGTCTCTTGAAGATTTTTATATACAACTAAGAAATTGATCCAGGAATGCTGGTAACCATTCTACCCCAAGTGAGTCAACTTAAGCTCTTAAATTCACATTACTTATAAATATGCTATGTGTATCTTATACACTGAGAGACTGCCTGTCTACAAAGGTCTATAGAGAAAGCTGAGCACAGTGGTTACACTCCTGTAATCCCAGTGCTTCTGCAGTCACAGGTGGATGTATGATTCATGTGCTTCTGCAGGCAAGCTCTGCCATGTACTTCTGCAGATAGGCTGTTGTCATAGCAACAAAGAGAAGATGCTGAAACCTAGAAGACCAGAGAGACTTAAGGGAGGGGGGCGTTGAAAAACATTGTATCCCCTCACATAGCTATGCCCTGGTTTATGACATTCTATTCAGGGGTGTCAGACCAAACATAAGGAAGCTAGAACTAAATATAAGACCCGGGTGGGAGGGGCGGTGTCTCAGGACATTCCACCACCACCTTGTCAAGCGTGGTGCTTTCTGTTTCACTATGCAATAGATCTCTTAGCTTTGCAACTGAATTCCAATTCTTTACTGAGTTTTAAAAAAACACCATTGGTGGCCTCCCTCCCCCACCATAACAGGAGGATCACAGATTTGAACCCAGCCTCAGCAACTCAATGAGACCCTTTCAAAATGGGGTGTAATCTGGGCATGGTGGCACATGCCTGTTTTAATCTCAGTACTTGGAAGGCTGAGACAGGAGGATCACAGGTTGTGGCCAGCCTCAGCTACTTAGTGAGGCCCTGTTTCAAAATAAAGAATAAAAAATAGGGCTGGGGGTGTGGCTCGGAGGTACAATGCCCCTGGGTTTGATCCCTAGTACCACAAAAAAAAAAAAAAAAAAATCTACAGCAGTCTGTTTTACATTGTCCTTAACTTACTAAATGATCTGAACAAATGTATGGATACTAAGAGGGAAAGGAACATGAATGGCCTAACTCCTCTTTTACTGCTGTTCAGAATATCTAGATAGTAATTTACCTAAAGTTAGCTTCTACCAGTTAGCTTCCCTGCTTACACACATTAGGGAGAGAACTTGCCCTCTTATCAGACTTGGCCAGGACTAGTTGTTGAGCACTTAGTGGGAAGAGTTAAAGCAGGGAATCATAAATGAAAATTTAAACTTACATTTATTCCTTACATCTTAGTATGCTTTGTTGCTTATCTAATCTTTTAATTTTGGAATACTTTCAACAGAGTTTAGTCTCCCTGCACTCTTTGGTTGGACCCAGTTAATGCTATCTGCTTCCAAATTTATATTTTCCAATTCAGACCTTTCACACTAGAGTTTTAACTGCCTACTGGGTATCTGGAATAATAGGCATCTCAAAATGCCAAGGCTGAATGCTTAATTGTTCACCTGTCCCATCACACACAGTCAACTCACATTCTCCCCTACAGCTAACATCCGTCCCTCCTTCAGTTGTGTAGGCCCAAAACTGGGAGGCTGCTCTTGACTCCTCATTCCACATAAGATACATCAGGAAGTCATTTGTCTCTGCCATCGTGAAACACCTTGGGCCACTTGTTACTCTGACTACTGTTTCTGCCGCTGCTACCATACACAATCTCTTATCAGCACAGCTGTCAAGAGCTTATATTTGTCTTAAAACCCTACAATGGTTTCCCTTTGTTTTTTCCTTGTGGTACTGGGGGTAGAACCCAGGGACCTTCTACCTCTGGGCTACACCCCCAGATCTATTTTTATATTTTATTTGAAAACAGGGTCTCACTAAGTTTCTGAGAGCCTTACTAAGTTGCTGAGGCTGGCTCCGAACCTGCAATCCTCCTGTTTCAGCCTCCCAAATGCTGGGATTACAGGTATGTGCCCCCACACCTGGCTATGGTTTCCCATTTCTATCAGTAAAGCTTCAGTCCTTAGGAAGCTCCTCCATGATTTGGTCCCTCATCTTTGACCACAGACAGGAGATGGCAGGCATGCTTGTCCCTCTGGGCTTTTGCAGGGGACATTTCCCCTCCCTGAAATGCTGTTGATATTAAGGTATCTTGAGGTTCATTTTCACTGCTCCATTGAAAAGTAGAACCTGCTTACCCTTAGGCTTCATTCTTCACTTTTCTGCAGCACCTGTTACCTAGTAATATTGTTTCTTGTCCATTTGAGTATAAAGCTAATGAAAGCAAGGATCTTTATTTAGATATGTGCCACCATGCCCAGCACGTTTTCATTTTGGCCTTTTTCTTTTCTTTTTTTTTTAATGTGGTACTGGGGATAGAACCCAGGGGCATTCCACCTCTGAGCTATACTCCCAGAGTATATTTTTATTTTGAAACAGGATCTCACCAGGTTGTTGAGAGTCTCACTACTAGCTGGGCTGTCCTCAAACTTGTGATCCTCCTGTTTCACCCTCCAAAGTACTGGAATTACAAGAGTGTGACAACATTTTGGCTATTTTTAAGTATATGATATTATTTGACAATATTATCAGCTATCACCTCTCCCTTTTAATCATCCCACACAAATTGCCCATTAAGTAGTAACTACCCATTATTGCTCTAGCTTCAGCTCTTGGCAACTTCAATTGTACTCAATTCTTTCTTTACTTACTGAAGGTACCTCTTGTAAACAGAATCATACGGTGACTGTCTTTTGTGTTTGGCTTGGCCTAGCATAAAAATTTTCAAGGTTCACCCATGTAACGTTATCAGAATTTCTTCTTATGGCTGAATAATGTCCCATTGTATATACCACATTTTGTTTATCCATTCATCAATAAACAAACACTTAGATTAATTCCACCTTTTGGCTGTTGTGAGTAATGCTGCTCTCAACATGGGTGTACAACACTCTTTTAAAGTGCATTCTCAGTTCTTTGGGATATGTACTTAGGAGTGGAATTGCTGGATCATATGGTACTTCTGTGTCTTAACTTTTAAAGGAATCAAAACTTTGACAGCAGCTGTACCATTTTACATTCTCACCAGCACTGCATAAGGATATTTATTCCTCCATGTAACTGGGTACAAGAAGCTTTACCACTCTAGTTCCATTAAGGAGACTTGTGTCAAGGAAAATAGGTTTATTGAAAACCATTGAGGAAGATAGGAGACCTTTCTGACTCTAGTCTCCCATCTTCAGGAATCCCAAGGTGCAGAAAGCTTTTACAAAAGGAGGCACAGTGGCCAAACATGGTAGCACATGCCTATAATCCCAGTACCTGGGAGGCTGAGACAGGAAGATCACAGTTCAAAGATAGCATCAGTAACAGATTCTCAGCAACCTAGCAAGATCCCGTTTCAAAACAAAAAGGGCTAGGAGTAGCTTGGAGCTAGAATGTCCCTGGGTTCAATCCCCAGTACCACACACACACACACACACACACAAAAGAAAATGGAGACAAGTGGACAAGTGCAGGAAATGTGCATATGCGGATTTAGTTAGCCAGAGAACTGGCCAGTCTCAGCTTCCTTTGTGTCTGTCCTCAGCAGAAGTAAGGGATGCAGAAGAGCTAAAAGAAGTTGCTTTGAGCTGTGAGTGGTGGTACATTCCTGTAATCCCAGTACTTGGGAGGCTAAGACAGGTGGATCACAAATTCAAGGCCAGCCTCAGCAACTTTTGTGAGACTTTGTTTCAGGATAATAAATTTAAAAAATAAAATAGAACTAGGGGTGTGGCTCAGAGGTAAAATGCCCCTGATTGACTCTCCAGTACCACAGTAAAGAAGTTGCTTTTAATTTCAAAGGGGATTCTCAACACATCCTCATCTGCAAGTTTTCCTTTTTTCTAATAACTATCTTAATGGATGTGAAGTATCTCATGTCAACAGTTTTTAAACTGACTATTGAGTCATTCCAAAGTATTTAACTTTAGTTTCATTGAACCATTTCTCTTTGCATGCAAGTTCTGTTGGTTTGCATAACAGTTGTGAGATCACAAGAAATAGTACTATTGACATAGTTTAGAAACAAACAGCCTATTCTGAATGTAATTCATAGGAGCATAGTTCTTGAATGCCAATGCTGAGTGAATAAGTCAGTTTTATATGATTTTTACGCATTTGTAGGTTCTGAGGGGGACATCTAGAATATCAACAGTGTCTTATTAAATGGTCTAGAAACTTGCTACTAAAAGTACAGTTTATAGACTAAACAACTTTGGCATCACCTGTGCTGAAAACTGGACTCAGTCTGCATTTGAATAAGACCTCCAGGTAATTTGTGCATTCAAGGTTGACTATGTATGTATGTGTGTATGTATGTATGTATGTATTTATATGGCAGAACTGGGGATTGAGCCCAGGGGGATTCTACCTCTGAACTACACCCCAAGTTCTATTTTTAATTATTTTGAAACAGGGTGTCACTAAGTTGCAGAGGGCCTCACTACTTACCTGAAGCAGGCCACAAACCCGTGATACTCCTCTCTCAGCCTCCCAAGTACTGGGATGCAAGCATGTGCCACCATGCCCAGTGACAGGTTGTTTTTAGAACTACTTTTAATGTCTAACCTGATATTTTAGCTTACAACATAATTGTAACTACTATTTGTCATTGGGGCTTCAGGTTCATTAGGTTTATGACTAGTTTAAAAAGTTGTTGCAATAAATGTCCTTGTAATAAATATTGGCACAAGATTAATTTCTTGGAGTACTTGATCCATTTAAGGTTTTTGACACATTAAATTACCCTGATTTACTTTTACTACAGCTAGATGCATATTTTCCATGTCCATTTGAAAACTGGAATCTCACTTTTACATATTTTATGGTTTTTATAGTGGCTTGTGATGTTGAAGATGCAACCCAAGGCCCATGCTAGGCAAGCACTGTACCAATGGGCTACACCAGCCTTGCTTTTTAAATATTAGTAGTGTAGTGCCATCTAGTGGCATCTAGGTTTGTGTAAATAATAAAAAGGTAAGTCTTGATTTGGTAATTCCATTTTATAGTGTGTGTGGTGATGGGGGATTGAACTCAGAGGCATCCTACCTTTGAACTACACCTCCTATTTTATTTATTTGGAAACGGTCTCACTAGGTTAATGAGAGTCTCTCTACTTGCTGAGGCTGTCCTCGAACCTGTGATCTTCCAGTCTCAGCCTCCTAAGTACTGGGATTATAGCATGTGCCACCATACCCAGCTCCATTTTATAATTGAGAAAACAGTTCACTGAATGCAATCAGGACCCAAGTTATACAATCAGTAAAGAGCAGATCTAGAACTATGAAAGATCTTTCAGATTCTTTTCTGATCCAAAGTTTTCGTTATGTAATAGTCCAGTCAAATCCGAAGGAACACAATATGTTGGTTTTGGTGAAATAGACTAATCAAACCCTTTCTGTTTTAATGTACTGAAAATATTTCTAAATTTGTTAAATGCACAGTAAGTCATTTAGAAGGATGGTATTTTGAACTTAAATACATAGATTGTTACCTTAATTAGAAAATACATTTAACATTTTTTAAGTTTATAGTGTCCTACCATGATAAATAGAATTTTCACCATAGATGTAAAGAGACTGGACTTAATTTTACCCACCTACATAATGGCGTCGGGTTTTTTTGTTTGTTTTTAGCTCTAAGTGAAAGCCTCTTTTTTTTAGCATTTGGTTGTCTATTCTGTGCATGTGGGATTCAGGAACAGGATATTAAAAAATGTTTTTTCTGTTCTCTGGGATCCAGGAAATAAAATAGTGTCCACCCAATGAATACTCAAAATGATTACATTGTGCAGAATACCTTGAGCACACAAAACAATTGGCTGTCTGAAAGAAAGGAATTAAAAGGACTAATATTACCCACTTTCCCATATCTATTTCTTATAAACATAAAAGTAATCCTTTTGATCAAATTATATGCATTTACGAATGCTCTAGCCCCACTATTATGCATGATTTTAATGTACCAATAAAAAAATTTTTTAAATGAATCACTATTGAACATGTTTAGACTTGTACCTCAGTAAGCCTGTGAACAGTAATTCCCAAGACTTTTGTCATAGAGAGCATATATTTATAATTCCATGTGCATTTCCCTCCATGGATAGTACTTATAGCTCTAATATCTCAATTAAATCCCAAAAAGTTAAAATAATGTAAAAAAAAGTCCTAGAAAACATTTAAAAGTTCCAATAGAAAAGCAGTTGATCCACTTTGCCAACCTAGGGAATGTGACAGTAGGACTGGTTCTTGGGAACCAATGTAAAGAACCTATAGACATGTTAGAATTAAAAGTTAAACAGGCTCAGTGAATACAAAATCAATTTAGAATCCTAGTGTTTAATAAAAGGTATAAAACCCTCATTCTAGAAACTTTTGAACCTTCATGAAAAAACATTAAGGTAAACCCAAATAATTGGTGGATATACCACATTTACTGACAGGAAGAGTCAGTATTGTAAATAGGGCAATTCCTCCCAAGTTGAACTATGTTATCAATGTAAATTGAGTTAAAAGCCCAAGAGATTTGTTTGTTATTGGACATGACAATCTGGTTCTCAATTTTACATGGAAGTTCAGGGGCAAATAATTACCAAAAAGAGAACATGATGTAGGACTTGTGCTACCAGATGCCATGACCTGTAGTGAGTAAGTTAGTACAGACTTGGTCCATGAATAGACAAGCAGACTAGGAAACAATGTAGAGAGACTAGAAACTACATATGTATGAAAACTAGATTTATGGTTGAATAGGAATTGCTGTGGACTACACTGGGAAAAGTTAAAATAGGATATTGGTATCTGTGATATCCATAGATACCAACTCTAGATGGATTAAATATGGATTTACTGTGGCAGGCAAAGCTATTTTAAAGAAGAAAATGTGACAAATAATAAAATTAAACCTTTGATGAGAAGATTTTGTAAGACATAAAAGTAAAAACAATAGATTAGTTTGAACACGTTAAGAACTAATGATCATTAAAAGACTCAAGTCTCAAACTGAGGGAGATACTTGAAACATATAATCAACAAGAAATAATATCAAGAATAAATAATAAATATGGAATTTATAAAAAGAACCCTGCCGGGCGTAGTGGCACACACTTGTAATCCCAGCATTTGGGAGGCTGAGACTGGAGGACCCGGGTTCGTGGCCAGCCTCAGCTACCTAATGAGGCACTCCACAACTTAGTGAGATCTGGTTTCAAAATAAAGAATACAAAATAAGGCTGGGGGTATAGCTCGAAGGTAGAGAGAGAATCCTGATAGGAAAATGGGCAATAGACATGAGAACTGAGAGTTTACAGAAGGAACACAGTCCAAATATATGAAATAAAATTCAGCTTCACTAGTAATCTAGGAAATGCACATTAAAAATTAAGTGCCATTTAAACCTGCAGGTTTAAAATGGCAAAAGTGTTTAAAGAATTGGTTAGGATTTAGTACAATGGAAAGTATTTCTGGAGGGATTATAAATTGGTATAACTGTTTTGGAAAACAGGTTAGCATTTTTTTTTTTTTTTAATACGCATGTATCTCCTAAAGAAACTTGTATCTTTACTCTAGGAGATGTCTTCAAGAATATTTATAAGCCGGGCGTGATGGCGCACGCTTGTAATCCCAGCATTCGGGAGGCTGAGACTGGAGGATCCTGGTTCGCAACCAGCCTCAGCTACCTAGTGAGGCACTCTGCAACTTAGTGAGACTCGGTTTCAAAATAAAGAATAAAAAGTAGGGCTGGGGGGGGGGGGGTAGCTCAGAGGTAGAATGCCCCTGAGTTCAATCCCCAGTACTGCAAAAAAAAAAAAAAAAAAGAATATTTATAGCTATTTTTTTATGGTACTGGGAATTCAACCCAGGGGATTCTACTTCTGAGTTACACTCCCAGCCCTATTTTTCCCCCCCAGTACTGGGGATGGAACCCAGGGGAATTCTACCTCCAAGCTACACCCCCAGCCCTATTTTTGATTCTTTATTTTGAAACAGGGCCTCACTAAGTAGCTGAGGCTGGCTGCAAATCTGCAATCCTTGGATCTCAGCCTCCCAAGTACTGAGATTACAAGCATGCGCCACCACGCCCGGCTTCCCAACCCAATTTTATTTTTTATTTTGAAACAGTCTTGCTAAGTTGCTGAGGCTGGCCTTGAGCCTGTGAACCTCCTGTCTCAGCCTCCCAAGTAGTATGCACCACCACACTCAGGTAGCATCATTTTTTTGCCTTCTTTTTTTTTTTTTTTTTTTCGATACTGGGGATTGAACTCAGGGTGCATTCTACCTCCGAGCTACACCCCCAGTTCTATTTTTATTTTGAAACAGGGTCTCTCTAAGTTGAAGAGGGCTCACTAAGTAGCTGAGGCTGGCTGCAAACCTGGATCCTCCAGTCTCAGCCTCCCAAGTACTGGAATTACAAGTGTGCGCCACCACACCCAACTAGCATCATTATTTCTAACAGAAAAATCAAAACAAACTGGAGACAACCCAAATACCCACCAATAGAGTAGATCATTCATATAATGAAATACTGTGTAGCCCAAAGCATAAGAACTCTAGCAATGTACGTCAACATAAATGAATCTTAAAATTCCATTGGCTGGAAGAAGCAAACCACAGAAATTCACACTGTATTCCATTTATGTAAAGTTCCCAAGTAGGCAGTACAAGGAAATCACTAACAAAATTTAGCACTGCAATTCTCGAGACTGGGAAGTAGAGAAAAACAATTTTGTGTGTGTGTGTGTATCTGAGAGAGAGAGAGAGACTGGGGATTGAATCCAAGGGCATTCTATCTCCAAGCTACACCCCTAGCCCTATTTAAAATTTTTGTTTTGAAACAGGGTCTTGCTAGGTTGATGAGAGTCTCAATACTAGCTGAGACTGTCTTTGAACCTGCTATCCTGTCTCAGCCTTCCAAATACTGGAATTATAAGTGTGTGCCACCACACCCAGTTGAGAAAAACAATTTAAAAGATCCCACAGGGGGTTCCTGTGTGTCTAATACAGAGTTTTTTACCACAGTGTTGAAACCCATATGTTTTTACTTTTGGGACTGTAAATACACTTTTTCTTGGTACTGGGGATTGAACCCAGAGGCCTTCTACCTTCAACCTACACTCCCAACCAATTTTATTTCTTATTTGGAAACAGGTTCTCACTAGGTTGCTGAGAGCCTACCTAAGTTGCTGAGGCTGACACTGAACTTGTGATCTTTCTGTCTCAGCCTTCCAAGTACTGGGATTACAAGCATGCGCCACCACATGCCACTGTAAATATACATTTTAATACATATGTATGATATATTTTACAATAAATATGTATAATAATAGATACTGTTAAAAATATAACTGGACTCTAAGCTGGGTGTGGTGGCACATGCTTATAATCCCAGTACTTGGGAGGCTGAGACAGGAGAATCACAGGTTTGTGACCAGCCTCAGTTGCTTAGTGAGGCCCTCTGCAACTTAGTGAGACCCTGTTTTAAAATAAAAAATAGGAGCTGAGCGTGGTGGCCCACGCTTGTAATCCCAGCATTCGGGAGGCTGAGACCGGAGGATCCGGGTTCGTGGCCAGCCTCAGCTACCTAGTGAGGCACTCCGCAACTTAGTGAGACTCGGTTTCAAAATAAAGAATAAAAACTAGGGCTGGGGGTGTAGCTCGGAGGTAGAATGCCCCTGAGTTCAATCCCCAGTACCGCCAAAAAAAAAATAATAAAATAAAAAATAGGGCTAGGAGTGTAGCTCAGGGGTAGAATGCCCCTGGGTTCAATCCCCAGTACCACAAAAAATATATATTCATATATATGGATTCTAGACCATTTAAACTACCATCATACCTAGAAAATGAATATAAATAGTAAGTCAAGTGTGGTGGCACACACCTATAGTCCCAGCAACTCAGGGGGCTGAGGCAAGATTACGAATTTTGAAGCCAACTGGGCAATTTAGCAAGACCTTGTCTGAAGAAAAAAAAAAAGGCTGATGATGTAATTTAGTGTTAGAGTGCTTGCCTTTCTGTTACTCCTAGTATGACAGGAAATTTGGAAGGAGATATGCAGGCAAGTTACATAGTCTTACATTTTATCACTGTTTGCTCTTTGAAGGATAATGTTAGGGAGCAATTAAGGAAGCAAGCAGAATATTGGGGTGGTTTTGCATTAATACAGGTGATATAGGTGGAACATAGTGGCTTAGGTAGGTAACCACAGAGATGCAGTTAAGACTCTGAGCATACTTTTTTGTGTGTGTGTGTGTGTGTGGTACTGGGGATTGAACTCAGGGGCATTCTACCTCCGAGCTATACCCCCAGCCCTATTTTTTTTTATTCTTTATTTTGAAACTGAGTCTCACTAAGTTGCGGAGTGTCTCACTAGGTAGCTGAGGCTGGCCGCGAACCCGGATCCTCCGGTCTCAGCCTCCTGAATGCTGGGATTACAAGCGTGCGCCACCATGCCCGGCTTCTGAGCATACTTTTAAAGTAAAGCCAGCTTCATTTCTTGTCAGGTGAATGTGAGAAAAAATGAATCAAGGATTTTCCCAAAGCTTTTGACCTAAGAAACAGCAAAAAATGGAGTTGTTTTCTACTAAGGTGAAGACAACTGGGGAGTGGGGTGAGAATAGTGTAGTGGTACATGCATACCCATGTTTATAGGAGCACAATTCACAATAGCCACATTGTGGAACCAACCTAGGTGCACATCAGTCAGGGAATGGATAAAGAAAATATGGAATATACCCACAATGTAATCTTACTCAGCCATAAAGAAGAGCAAAATTATTTCATTTGTAGGAAAATGGATGGAACTAGAGAATATTATGCTAAGTGAGATTAGCCAGTTTCAGAAAGTCAAAGGCTGTATGGTTTTGGGTTTTTTTTTTTTTTTTTTTTTTTTTTTTGCGGTACTGAGGATTGAACTCAGGGGCATTCTTCCTCCGAGCTATGCCCCCAGCCCTATTTTTTACTTTATTTTGAAACCGAGTCTCACTAAGTTGCGGATTACCTCACTAGGTAGCTGAGGCTGGCCATGAACCCGGATCCTCCGATCTCAGCCTCCTGAAGGCTGGGATTACAAGCGTGCGCCACCACGCCCGGCTATATGTTTTCTTTCACGTGGAAGTTAGAATGAAAATAGGAAACAAAGGGGACTTGAGTTGAATGAGGAGAGAAACCTGTAGAATAGGGGAACAAGTTTGGGGGAGGAACGGGGGGAAATGAAGATTGAGGAAGGGAACATTTCAAATCAAGTTACATCCATACGCAAAGGTATGAATTATGAATCTCACTAACATGTATGGGGAAGAGAAGAAGGGGAGCAGTGTGGGAGTCAGAGGGAAATACATCAAGTGCATGTATGTGTCACTTTGAATTTCACTATGGTATATAATTACAATACACTAATAAAAAAAATATGGTCATTTGACTACATATTTGGAATTCAGGGTCAAGGTCAAGACTGGAGATAACAATTGTTGGAAGTATGGTAAATACTATTAAAGCACTGTGATCAGGTGAAATCATTGAGAAGATGATCGTTAAAAAGAAAAGGTCAGAAGCCAGGCATGGTGGCGCACACTTGTAATCCCAGTACTTGGGAGGCTGAGGCTGGAGGATCTGGGTTCACAGCCAACCTCAGCTACTTAGTGAGGTCCTCTGCAACTTAGTGAGACCCTCTTTCAAAGTAAAGACTAAAAAATAGGGCTGGGGATGTAGCTTGGAGGTAGAATGCCCCTGGGTTCAATCCTCGGTACTGAAAAAAAAAAGGGAAAGGAAAGGTCAGCAAGTTGAATCATGCAGTGCTCCTATATTTGAAATAGGAAAACTGAAAATGATTCAATAAAGAAGACTGAGAGGGGCCAACCTGTGAGAAAAAAAGCCAAAAAAAAAAAGAGAAAGAAAAAAATGAAAGAGAAGGAAGAACTGTCCCAGAAGACAAGTTTCACAAAAGATAGTGTGTGCACATGCTACTGAGTGACTGACTAAGATGAAGATTTGACTTGACAATTTAGTTCTCTGGTGACTGAGTAGTTTCAGTAGAGTGGTGAGAACAAGGGGACGATTCAAATGAAATCAGAAGGGAGCAAGGGGGGAGATAGAAATAAGTCTTTAAAAAGAGTATTGTAGAACATCAATAAGATAATAGAACAGGAAACCCTAGACCCTCCCATACAGAAACAAACTAAGCAATGCTACACAGATCAAATGCCTCTGGGGGAAATCTAAGTAAACGTTCCTGTACCACAGGGGAGTCAGATCAACCTTGCTGAAGCCAGGTGGAAAAAGTCTGGGAGAGAACTCTTACCAGAGCCTCCCAACACATCCTCTCCCTGCACAACATGGTGCGGTTGAGAGGAAATCTTTAACTTCTGTTTTTCCGTTGGAGAAAGAAGGGTATAAAACATACATCCGTTATTCTATCTGGGAGAGGGACTGGTTCTGTCTTACCTGAATCCAAGCACTGACGGGAAAGGGGCGGACTGGGTTGAGGTCCTAGTCTTAGCAACAAAGGAAATTCCAGTACACCAGAGTCTGTAGTACCACAGGTCGTCAATAGGTGGAGATCCAACCATAGTGCCAGAGAGACCAGGGTAAGTTCCTGAGTCAAAATCAGTAAATGTCTTCAATTAGGTTATGCAGGCACACACACCAAGAAAAGGCTTAAGAAGCCTCTAGAATCTAGACAGGCTGAGTGGAGCAAGTCCTCCCTGTATAAAACAGGACCATAAAATCTGGGTGAGGTGGCAGAAATCCCAACAAAATTAGGGTCCAAAGAAGTAGAAATGTAGCACATTTAAAGAACCAAATCTCAGGAAACCAACCTGAAACAAATGCATCACATGAGTTGCCAAAAAATTCAAAAGTAATTACAAGGATATTAATGAATTAAAAGCACAGAAAACAAAATCAGTACAATGATACATGAGCAAACTGAGTATCAATAAAGCAAAACTGTAAAGAAGAACCAGACCAATTCTGGAACTAAAGAATACAATTCCTGTATTGAAAAATTCACTAGCAGGATTGCACACCAGAATTGAACTGGTATGTCTTAGCTTTGCGTAACTATAACAAAATATCTGAGGCAATTTAAAAGATGTATTTTAGAGCTGGGCATGGTGGCTCATGCTTGTAATCCCAGTACTTAGGAGGCTGAGACAGGAAGATCACAGGTTTGCAGCCAAGCCTCAGCTACTCCACAACTTAGTGAGACCCTGTTTCAAAATAAGTGAATCCCTCTGCAACTTAGTAAGATCCTGTTTGAAAATAAAGAATAAAAAGTAGGGCTGAGGGTGTAGCTCAGAGGTAGAATGCCTGTGGGTTCAAATCCCCAGTACTGGAAAAAAAATTATTTTGACTTGCAGTTCTGGAGGCTCCAATCTAAGATCAGCTAGCCCTGTTGCTTTGGGCCTCTGTTGAGGGTGCTGAATAGCAATGACAGGGAACATGTATTGGAGCAAACTGTTTACATTGGGAGCCAAAAAGCAGAGAGAGAGCCACCTGAGTGAGGCCCTACGATCTCCTTGGGAGGCACACTCCCAAGGACCTGAGGAATTCCCACAAGGCCCCACCTCGAAGGTTTCAGCACTTGCCAATAGCACCATACTTGGGACCAAGCTCTTAACACAGAGACCTGTGGTGGACACTCATCTGAATATAGCAAGATGAAAGGCAGAATCTGTGAACTCAAAGACAAGATTTTTGAAACTACCAAGGCAGAGGAGAGAAAAAAATGAGGAAGAAATGAGAGCCTTTTTGGGACACCACCAAGCAGAACAGCATATATGTTATGTGATTCTAGAAGGAAAATAATAAAAAGGCAGATCCTACTTGAAGAAATAAAGACTGAAAACTTTCCATATATGAAAGAAGTAACTCCACAATTGGGATAAATCTAAGGAGACCACAGCAAGTCACATCATAAACTATGAAAAGCCACGAAGACAGGATCTTGAAAGTAACAAGAAAAAAGCAACGAACCAAATACAAGAGAACTTCTATTATGTTATCAACAGATTTATCTATAGAAACTGCAGACTAGAATAGAGTGGTATGATATATTCAAAGTACTGGGGAAAAAACTGCCAATCACGAATACTCTATCTGAGCCGGGCTTGGTGGTGCACGCTTATAATCCCAGTACTTGGGAGGCTGAGACCAGAGGATCTGGGTTCACGGCCAGCTTCAGCTACTTAGTGAGGCCCTTTGTAACTTAGTGAGACCCTGTTTCAAAATAAAGAATAAAAAATAGGGCTGGGGGTGTAGCTTGGAGGTAGAATGCCCCTGGATTCCATTCCCAGTTCCGCAAAAAGAAAAATAAAAAAGATCTGGCAAAATCGTTATTCAAAAATGAACAAGAAACTAAGACATTCTCACATAAACAGAGAATTTATTACCTTAGATCTGCCACAAGAAATACTGAAGGGACACCTTTACGTTGAAAAGATTATAAACAGCAATGAAAAGTCCCTGTAAAGGTAAGTGTACAGTTAGCCCTTTATATCTGTAGGTTCCACTTGTCTAAATTCAACCACGGATCAAAAATATTTGAAAAAACTTATGTCTGTACTAAACATGTACAGATTTTTATTCTTGCCATTATTCCATGAACAATACAGTATAATAATTATGTAGCATTTACATTGTAATAGGTAGTACAAGTAACCTAGATATATTTAAAGTACTCAGGAGGATGTGTGTAGGTTATATGCAAATACTAAGCCATTATGTTTAAGGGACTTGAGCATCTATGGATTTTGATATCCGTAGGAGGATCTGGAACCAATCACCCCAAATACCCAGGAACTACTACTATATAGACGTATATATTGCAGTATAGCTGTGTAAGTAACTTTTTAAAATCCAGTATAGAATTTTTAAAACAGTGGTATAAAAAGTAATTATAGCCGGGCGTGGTGGCGCACGCTTGTAATCCCAGCATTCAGGAGGCTGAGACCGGAGGATCCAGGTTCGCGGCCAGCCTCAGCTAGTGAGGCACTCCGCAACTTAGTGAGACTCGGTTTCAAAATAAAGAATAAAAAAAATAGGGCTGGGGGTGTAGCTCGGAGGTAGAATGCCCCTGAGTTCAATCCCCAGTACCGTTAAAAAAAAAAAAAAAGTAATTATAAGCATATGTCAATGGGTACTCATTATAAAGAGAGTTCATTTGTGCCATCAATAACAAAGTGGAGAGAGGACAGAGATATAGAGTTTTTATACATAAATGAAATTGATATCAGTTTAAAATATTGTTATGTCTTTAAGATGACTTGTGTAATCTCAGTGTAAGCCACAGAGAAAATATGATCAGATTTTACACAGAGGGAAATTAGAAGATAATCAAAATTTGTTAAAACACACACACACACACACACACACACACACACACACACACACACACACACACACACGGACCAAAAAAGCTACAAGACAGAAAACAATTATCAAAATGGCAATAATAAATCCTACTCTATCAGCAACTACTTTTTTTTTTGCGGTACTGGGGATTGAACTCAGGGGCATTCTACCTCCGAGCTACACCCCCAGCCCTACTTTTTATTCTTTATTTTGAAACTGGGTCTCACTAAGTTGCAGAGTGCCTCACTAGGTAGCTGAGGCTGGCTGCGAACCCAAATGCTGGGATTGTAAGCGTGCACCACCACGTCCAGCTAGCAACTACTTTAGATATAGACAACACATCAATTAAAAATCATACAAATGGTCAATAAATAGGTGAAAAATGATCAACATCATTAGCAATCAAGGAAACGCAAATCAAAACTACACTGAGGTTCCATCTAACTCCAGTTAGAATGGCAGTCATCAAGAACACAATAAAAAATGCTGGCAAGGATGTGGGGAAATAGGAATTCTTATACATGGTTGATGGTACTGCAAACTAGAACAATCACTATAGAGATCAGTGTGGAGGTTTCTCAGAAGATTGAGAATGAAACTACCATATGACCCAGCTATATCACTCCTGGGCATCTTTCCAAAGGAATTGAAGTCAGACGATTATAGTGATACATGCATATCCACATTTATAGCAGCACAATTCACAATGGCCAAATTATAGAATTAGCCTACGTGTCTGCCAACAGATGAATGGATCACAAAACTGGTATATACATACAATGGAATCTTACTTAGCTACAAAAAAACCAAAATTAGGTCATTTGCAAGAAAACTGATGGAACTTGAGAATATTATTCTAAGGAAGATTAGCCAGTCTCAAAAAGCAAATAGTTATATGTTTTCTCTCATATGTGGAAGCTAGATAGGAAGGAGCGGAGACTCCAGTGGAGTGAGGGAGGTGATATAAGAGAAGGAGGAGGGGGATACAGACATAAAGAAGGTAACATTTGAAATAATGCTATGTGCATATATAAAATTGCCAATGCCAATCATGTACAGTAAAAGGGAGGTAGGGGGTGGGATCTGGAGGGAAATGTTCCAAGTATTGTGTGCATATATATTGCTGTCGCTCTATACCTCAGTATGATGTATAATTATAGTGCACCAATAAAGATATTTAAAAAGTCACAGATTGGCTGAATGGTTTAAGCAAAGTTCAACTACAGTCAGACATCAGTTAACAATGGGGATATGTTCTGAGAAATGCATCATCATAGAGTGTACTCACACAAACTGAAGTGGCTGTGATGTCACTAGGCAACATAATCTCATGGGACCACTGCTGTATTTGTACTCTTTGACTTGAACATCATTATACTTTCTCCAAGATTCACTTTATCTAAGGATACACACAACTAAAAGTGAAGGATGCAGAAAGATATTTAATGTAAGGAATCTCAAGAGTGGTCATATATGCACTATCAGACAAAATAAATTGTAAGACAAATTGTCATAAGAGACAACATGCTATGTAATTATAAAAGAGTCAATTCATTATTAACACATAACATAAATATATACACACCTAACATTAAAGCTCTCAGATATATGAAGCAAATATTTATGGAACCGAAGGGAGAGATTGACAGCAACACAGTATTAGTAGAAGACATTAGTACTCCTCTTTCACTAAGTTCAAAACAACCAGACAGAAAAGGCTTAAACAACAGAATAGAACAGTTGTACCTAACTATGAAAACTGGTGGGGAAAAAGTGAGTACTCCTTTGTCTAATAAAGGAATTCCATAATTCCCACAAAGAAAGTACCAGGTGAATTATTTTTAAAATTTAAGGAATAATAGCAATTACACAAAACCTTTCAGAGAATAGGAAAGAGTGGCCTGTCCCTACCTAAGGGTGAAGTGGGCATTCATGAGGGGAACAGGCCTATAGTCTTATGGGAATCCAAGCAGGTGATGAGGGCACATGGGGGCAGCTGTACACAGGCTGTCAACACCCAAACAGCATCAGGAGGATATCCACGTGGAAGAGGTGGCCTGGTGTTAGTGAGGCCAAGCCTAAGACTTCCCCATGGGAACTAGCCTTGTGGGTTCTACAGCCCAGTAGAATGAGGAAGGTGCCCATGATTGTGTGCATCTTAGCATGGGAATCAGTAAGTAAGGGGAAGAATGGCCTATTGTAGGTTGCCACAACCTTAGGAGAAGGAGAGCATCCATGTGTGTGAGTTACCCAACATGGGAGGCAGAGGCCCAGCATTGGAAGGAGAGCGTCCGTGCAGTGTGCTGGCCTGGCGTAGGCTGTGAGAGCCCAAGCAGGAGAGGAGAGATCTGTGCTATTAGCGATTGGGATTGGGAGATTGGTTACATATGGAAGGAGAGGGAAAATGGAAGAAAGGTTATTTTCATTAGGAAGGGAGTTAAAATACAGAAAGGATAAAAGCTAGAATGAACTCAGGTGATGGATGGATGGATGGATGGATTTCCTAGTTCTATCCACTAAGAAGGAATGGTGAGATTTCATTATCAGTGAAGATACGTAGCATCCAGATCTTGGATTCATTGGTTGGTTGGTTGGTTGATTATAGTACTGGGCATTGAACCCAGGAGCAGTTTATCACTAAACTACAACCCCAGATCTTTTAAATTCTTGAGACAGGGTCTTGCTAAGTTGTCCAGGTTAGCCTTGAACTTGTGATCCTTCTACCTCAGCCTCCTGAGTAGCTGGAATTACAGACAAGCACCTCTGTGCTTTTAAAACAAGGTCTCACTAAGTTGAAGAGGACCTCACTATAAGTTGTGCTAAGGCTGACTGTGAACCTGTAATCTTCCTGGCTCAGCCTCCCAAGTACTAGGATTACAGGTGTGCACCACCATACCCAACTTCAGTGTGTATATTTAATGTTCAGATGTTAGGCTGACTTTGCATTCCTGTAATGAATCCCAATAGGTCATGGTCTGTAATTCTTTGTATATGTTGCTGCATTCAATTTGCTGATTTTTTTTTTTTTGTACTGGGGGGTTGAACTCAGGGGCATTCTACCTCCGAGCTACACCCCCAGGCCTATTTTTTATTCTTTTTATTTTGAAACAGGGTGTCATTAAGTTGTGGAATGTCTCACGAGGCAGCTGAGGCTGGCCTCGAACCCGGATCCTCTGATCTCAGCCTCCCAAATGCTGGGATTACAAGCGTGCGCCACCACGCCCGGCTATCAGTTTGCTGATATTTTGTTGAGGTATTTAGCATCCATTTTCATAAGAAATATCAGTCTGTAGCTTTCTTTTCTTGTGATTTCTTTGGTTTTATTATTGGGGTAATATTGGCCTCATAATATGTCAGAAACTGTTTCCTCCTCTTTTATGTTTTTGGAAAACTTTTTGAAGAATTGGTATTAATTCTTCTCTTATTCATTCACATTTAATGTTGTTCTTTATATAGTTAGATGAGCTTCTGCCATTTTATTTAATTATTTATTTATTTATTTATTTTTGTGGTACTGGATTCAGTTAAGGGGCATTCTACCTCCAAGTTACAAGTCCTATTTTTTTTTTAAATTATTTTGAAATAGGGTCACACTAGGTTGCATAAACCTGTGATCCTCTTGTCTCAGTCTCCCAAGTACCAGGATTACAAACATGCGCCACCACTCCTGGTTTATTATTTCTTTATTTGTATGTCTCAAGTCTTTTTTTTTTTTTTTTTTTTTTTTTTTTTTTTTTTTTTTTTTTTTTTTTTTTTTTTTTTTTTTTTTTTTTTTTTTTTTTTTTTTGTAGTACTGTGGATTGAACCCAGGGGCTTTCTACCTCTGAGCCCTCCCATATACTGGGATTATAGGTGTGTGTTGCCACACCCATCTTGTCTTAAGTCATTTTTCTCTCACTGTTCCTCTTTACTACTTTCTTTTGCCTTAACTGAACGCTTCCTAAGGTAGCATTTTAATTTTTTAATGATTTTTTCTTTACTTTTAAAATTTTTTTAGTAGTTGCTGTAGGTTTTTTCATATACATCTTAACTTATCAGAGTCAGTTTCAGATTTCTATTAGCTTAATATCAGTGATGTATAGAAACATTACTCCTATATAACTCTCTTCCTTGCTCTCCTTTTCTGTGGTATTATTGGAATACATATTATACCTGTTATTGCTCACAACCTAGCAATACATTATTATAATTATTTCCCTATCTGTTATCATTTCCTTAGCTCACGACAACTTTGCTCCCATCTATCTTCTTTGTGCTGTGTAACATATTTTTGGAAACTGGACATTTTAGATAATATATTGTACAAGTATACCTGATGATAGTGTAAGTTTGGTTCCAGACCACTACAATAAAGTGAATTTCACAATAAAATGAGTAACACATATTTTAAAATTTCCCAGTGCATATTAAAGTTATATTTAACTATACCATAGTTTATTAAGTGTGCAATAGCATTAAAATATTTAAAAATGTGCACATCTTAATTTAAAAATACTTAATTGGTAAAAAAAAAAAATGCTAACAGTCATCTGAGCCTTCAATGAATTGTAATCTTTTTGCTGGGGGAGGGTCTTGCTTCAAAGTTGATGGCTGCTGCCTGACCGTGGTGGTGGTTGTAAAAGGCTGGAGTGCCTGTGGACATGTCTTAAGGCAATAATAAGTTTGCTGTATTGACCAACTTTTTGTTTCATGAGAGCTCTGTAGCATGTGAAACTGTTGGTTCCATTTTACCCATAGTAGAACTTTCAAAATTGGACATGGTCCTTTCAAAACCTGACACTTCTCTATCAAGTAATTTTATATAGGATTCCAAATCCTTTTTTGTCATTTCAGCAGTGCTCACAGCATCTGCACCAAGATTAGATTCTATCTCAAGAAACCACTTTCTTTGCTGATCCATAAGAAGCAACTCCTTGTTTGTTAAAGTTTTACTGTGAGAGTGTAGCAATTCAGGCACATCTGCAGGTTCCACCTCCAGTCCTAGCTCTCTTGCTCTTTCCACCACATCTACAGTTACTTCCTCCACCGAAGTCTCGAGCCCCTCACAGTCATCCATGAAGGTTGGAATCAGCTTCTTCAGAACTCCCGTCAATGTGGATGCCTTGGCCTCCTCCTGTGAATCATGAATGTTCTCAAAGGCGTCTAGAACAGAAGGTTTTCAATATCAGAGGAGTCACTGCCTAGCAGCTATAGTCTGCTATATGAGATGTGTTTCTTAAATGCTAAGTCTTGAAAGTTGAAATTACTTTTTGATACATGGGCTGCAGAATGGAAGTTGTGTTGGGAGGCATGAAAATAATATTAATCTCATTCTTTATCTCCAGCAGAACTCTTGGTGACAAGGTTCATTGTTAACAAGCAGTAGTGTGTGTGTGTGTGTGTGTGTGTGTGTGTGTGTGTGTGTGTTGTTAGCATGTAAACTCACGAGAAGACCAGCGGGGAGTTACGAACAAAATTTATTTCAGATTCGAATCTGGGCCCCCGCCATACCCAAAATAGTAGTTGGGCAGGCAGAGACCCCGAGCCTCATGAACATGGATATTTTATACACAAGAGGGGGGTAGATATGTGACCTTTACATTGATTGGCTAGTGCATAGTGGAAAGTCCCCCTATGTGGTTCATAGATTTGAAACAAACAGGTTTTGGGCAGGGGTTCAAAAGGGGCATAGTGACCTAGCTTGTCTTTTGTTTCCAGGCTTTAGTTACCCACAGGTGGGGTGGTAGTTTTCCACCCTAGAACATTACATGGCTGCTCTCATAAGATGGCCTTACTTATGTTAACCTACCAAATTACCCTATAACGTGTGTGTGTGTGTGTGTGTGTGTGTGTGTGTGTGTGTGTGTGTGTGATTGAATGCAGGGGCATTCTATCTCTGAGCTACATCCCCATCCCTTTTTTTTAAATTTTTTGATTTGAAATAGGGTCTCCATAGGTTGCTGAGAGTCTGACAACATTGCTGAGGCTGTCCTCAAACCTGCAGTCCTCCTGTCTCTGCCTCCCAAGTACCGGTATTACTGGTGTGTACCATCGTACCCGGCTTGGCAGTATTATTTTGAAAGGAACTTTTTTCTAAGCTGTGAGTCTCAACAGTGGGCTTAAAACATTCAGTAAACCATGCTGTAAACAGATGTGCTGTTACCTTGGCTTTGTTGTTACATTTGTAGAGCCCAGGCAGAGCAGGTTTAGTATAATTCTTATGGGCCTTAGGATTTTTGAAATGGCAAATGAGCGTTGGCTTCAACTTAAAGTCACTGGCTGCGTTAGCCCCTAAAAGAGAGGCAGTTTATCCTTTGAAGCCAGGCATTAACTTCTCTCTAGCTATGAAAGGCCTGGATGGCATCTTCTTCCAGTATCAGGCTGTTTCATCTGCACTGAAAATCTGTTGTTTAGTGTGGCCACCTTCTTCAGTTATCTTAGCTAGATCTCCGTTGCAGCCTCTACATCAGCACTTGCTGCCTTTATGTTTTGGAGGAGTCTTTCTTTACATCTCAGGAACCCACCTCTGCTAGCTTCAGACTTCTGCAGCCTCCTCACCTCTCCCAGCCTTCACACAACTGAAGAAAGGGCCTTCCTCTGGATTCCGTTTTGACTTAAGGGAATGGTATAGTTCATTTAATCTCTCCAGACCACTAAAACTTTTTCCATATCCTTGATAGAGTTGTTGCACTTTTTTTTTTTTTTTTTTTTTTTAAATCTCTTGTGTGTTCACTGAAGTAGCGCCTGTAATTTCCTTTTCTTTCACAGCCCCACTGTTTGGCACAAGAAGCCTGACCCCCAGCCTATCTTGGCTGTCAGCATGCCTTCCTAAGTTTAATCTTCTCTAGCCTTTGACTTAAAGTGAGAGAAGTATGACCTTTCCTTTCACTGGAGCACTTAGAGGCCATGGTAGGGCTAGTAATTGGCTAATTTCAATACTGTTGTGTCTCAGGCATTAGGGAAACCTCAGGAGATGGAGAGAGATAAGAGAATGGCTGGCTGGTTGTTAGAGCAAACGACACATATATTTATCAAGTGAATTTGCCATCTTAGATGGGCACGGTTCATGATGCCCAAAACTAATTACAACTGCAGCATCAAAGATCACTGATTACAGATCACTATAACTCTATAGGAATAATGAAAAGTTTGAAATATTGAGAGAATTACCAAAATGTGACACCCAGTCCCAATGTCAGCACATGCTGCAGAAAAGGGGCACCAATAGATTTGCCCAATGCAGGGCTGCCACAAACCTTCGGTTTATTAAAAAAAAAAAAAAAATGCAACATCTGTGGACTGCAGTAAAGTGAAGCATAACAAAACAAGATATGCCTAATTGTTTTTTCCTATACATACATACCTCTGATTATTTGTTTGTGGTGATAGAGATTGAACCCAGGTACACTCTACCACTGAGCTACATCCCCTGCCCTTTTTATTTTTTATTTTGAGACAAGGTCTCACTAAGTTGCCCAGGCTGGTCTGGAACTTGCAATCTTTCTGCCTCGGCCTCCTAAGTAGCGGGGATTATAGGTGTGCATCACCACACCCACCTATGACAAAGATTAATTTATAATTTAGACACAGTAAGAGATCAACCGCAACTAGTAAAAAATTAGAACTTATAACAATATACTGCATTAAAAGTTATATGAAGCCAGGCATGGTGGCGCAGGCTTGTAATCCCAGCATTTGGGAGGCTGACACTGGAGGATCCAGGTTTGAGGCCAGCCTCAGCTACCTAGTGAGGACCTCTGCAACTTAATGAGACCCTGTTTCAAAATAAAGAATAAGCCGGGCGTGGTGGCCCACGCTTGTAATCCCAGCATTCGGGAGGTTGAGACCGGAGGATCCGGGTTCGCGGCCAGCCTCAGCTACCTAGTGAGGCCCTCCGCAACTTAGTGAGACTCGGTTTCAAAATAAAGAATAAAAAAATAGGGCTGGGGGTATAGCTCGGAGGTAGAACGCCCCTGAGTTCAGTCCCCAGTACCGGAAAAAAAATAAATAAATAAAAATAAAAAATAGGGCTAGGGGTATAGCTTGGAGGTAGAATGCCCCTGAGTTCAATCCCCAGTACGGAAAAAAAAAAAAGTTATGTGAATGTGGAATCTCTCAAAATATCTTACTGTCCTGTACTCACCCATCTTCTTGTGCCAATGTGAAGTGATACAACGCCTGTGTGATAAAATGAAGTGCGGTGAACGACAGAGGATGTGACAGGGTCAGGCAGCCCTGGGAGTGTTACTTGGACACAAGCACTGTGATACCAACAGTCAATCTGATAACCAAGTCAGCTACTAAGTGAGTAATGGGCAGGCAGCAGAGGGACAAGTCATGTCCCGGGCAAGATGGAGCAGGACAGTGTAAGATTTCATCATAATACACAAAATAGCATGCAATTTAAAATTTATAGATTGTTTACTTTTGCAGTTTTTCATTTAATATTTTCATACTGCAGGTAACTGAAACCATGGGAAGTGAAACAATGGATAAGGGGGGCTGCTGTACAGAGAACTCCCATGGAGCCTTTCTCCAGCCTCCCCAGGGTTAGCATCTGGGACAACCATAGAACAACACCTAAGTCAAGAAATTAGCATTTGTACAATCTATAGAGCTGTTTACATTTCACCAGTTGTACACGTACTCTTGTGTATTTGTGTCTATGCAATTTTCTTTCTTTCTTTGTACTGGGGTTTGAACCCAGGGGCATTCTACTTCTGAGCTACACCCCCAGCCCTATTTTATTTAATTCACTTTATTTATAGTAGGCAAAGCTTGGAAACAACCCGAGGTCCATCAACAGATAAATGGAATAACAAATTGTGGTTATAACTGTGTAATAGCTATATTACTAATTCTCAGCAATAAAAACATGAATTACTGATACATTCAATGATATGGATGAATCTCAAAATAATTCTGAATTAAAGAAGCTAGACAGCCAGGTGTGGTAGCACATGCTTTTAATCCCAATACTTAGGAGGCTGAAGCAGGAGGATCGCAGGTTTGAGGACAGCCTCAACAATATAGTGAGACTCTCAGCAACCTGATGAGACCCTGTTTCAAACTAAAAGATAAAATAGGGTTGGGGGTGTGACTCAGAGGTAGAAAATTCCCAGTACCACAAAAAGAAGCTAGACAATGCAAACTAGTGGTTGCTTGGCAATGTTAGTATGGAGACAAGGGGAGAGAAGGATTACCAAGGGGCACAGAAAACTTGAAGATATGTCCCTTGTTTTGGTGGTGATTATTTCATGGATGTGTACATATGTCAAAAAGTATCAACTTGTACACTTTGAATATGTGCAGTTTATTTTATACATTTATACCTCAAAACAGCTCTTTGCTTTTTTGGTTTTATTTCTTGCATTTTTTTGGGGGGGTGTTGGATTTTTTTTTTTTTTTTTTTTTTTTTTTTTTTTTTTTTTTTTTTTTTTTTTTTTTTTTTTTTTTTGGTACTAGGGATTGAACCCAAGGGCATTCTATCTCCAAGCTACACCCCTAGCCTTTTTTTGTGTGTGTGGGGGGGTACTGGGGATTGAACCCAGAGGCATTCTACCTTCAAGCTATACCCCCAGCCTTATTTGAAAACAGGGTCTTGCTAGGTTGCTGAGAGTCTCGCTTGCTGAAACTGTCCTCAACCCTGTAATCTTCTTGTCTCAGCCTCCCAAGTACTGGTATTACAGGAATACACCACCACACCCCACTCTATTTTATTTTTTTGAAATAGCCTCACTAAGTTGCTGAGGGTTTCACTAAGTTGCTGAGACTGGTCTTAAACCTGCCATCCTCCTGTCTCAGGCCCCCAAGTACTGGGAATACAGGTGTACACCACCACACCTGTCTAAAACAACTGTTTTTTTGTTTTGTTTTGTTTTTGTTTTTTTTAACAATGAGATACCACTTCCCACACACCAGGTAGGCTACAATTAAAAATACAGGCCATACCAAGAATATGGAGAAATAGAAACTCATTGCTAATGGGAGCCTAAATCCACACAACTACTTTGGAAGACTAACAGAATTTACTAAAACTAAACAAACACTTCTCCTGTGGCCCAACAATTCCAACTCCATTTCTTGGACTACAGTCAAGGGAAGTGAGTGCACATGTCTATCAAAAACATGTACAGAAGTATTTGTAGCAATTTTACTCATATTTACCAGAAAAGAAAGAAGGGAGGGAGGGAGGGGAGGAAAAGGGAAAGAAAAAGAAAATCCATCATTAGTAAACTGGGTAAATTGTGGCACATTCATATAAACTAATATCACACAGAAGAAAATGAACTACTGTGACAGAGTGACAACACATGGAGGAATCTCCAAGACATGATGTTGAGTGACATGAGTCCAGACATGAAGAAAACACACTCAAGATTCCATCTTCACGAAGCTCAGAGGAGGAAAAACTCAAGGTAAGAGAGAGAAAAAGCTGGGCATGGTGGACCATGCTTGTAATCCCAGTACTTGGGAGGTTGAGACAGGAGGATCGCAGGTTCCAGCCAGTTTCATCAACCTAGCGAGAGCCTTTTTCCCAATAAAAATAAAATAGGGCTAGAGGTGTAGCTTGAAGGTAGAATGTCCCTGGGTTCCATCTCCTGTGCCACCAAAGAGAGAGAGGGAGCGAGCAGCTGCCTTTGGAGAAAGTTGATTGGCAGGGGACATAGCGAGCAAGCCTTCTAGATTGCTGGATATAGTCTACATACTGACCTCTGTTGATTACTCAGGAATATGCAAAAATTCCTTCAACTGTACATTTACAGTTTTCCTCAAAGTAAGTTATATGTCAATGAAAAGTAAAAGAAAAGCAGTAATAACCATAAATATATGGATATGCAAATTCCATGAAGTAAATAGGAAGGATTGATAAGGAAAAACAGAGATGTGTAGAATGGAGTTTCAAGAAATTAAGCAGTGGAAATTTCATTTACCAAGAATTTCTAGCCGGGCGTGGTGGCGCACGCTTGTAATCCCAAGCATTCAGGAGGCTGAGACCAGAGGATCCAGGTTCGCGGCCAACCTCAGCTACCTAGTGAGGTACTCCACAACTTAGTGAGACTTGGTTTCAAAATAAAAGAATAAAAAATAGGGCTGGGGGTGTAGCTCAGAGGTAGAATGCCCCTGAGTTCAATCCCCAGTACCGCAAAAAAAAAAAAAAAGAATTTCTAACCATAATATAGAGTTATACTGGCTGCTATCTGAGGGTGTGTGTGTGTGTGGGGAGAGAGAGAGAGAGAGAGAGAGAGAGAGAGAGAGAGTGTGTGTGTGTGTGTGTGTGTGTGTGTGTGTGTTTTGCTGGGGATTGAACCCAGGGTATTCTATATCCAAGCTACATCCCCAGCCTTATTTTGTTTTATTTTTTTGTTTTGTTTTGAAACAGGGGCTAGGTTGCTGAGTGTCTCGCTATATTGATGAGGCTGTCCTTGAACCTGCAATCCTCCTGTGTCAGCTTCCCAAGTACTGGGATTACAGACGTGCACCACCACGCCTGGCTCCTGAGGGATTCTTCATTGGCTCTGGCTTTACCCCTTCCAAAGCCTGATTGTCTGCAGTTATTTCAAAGGAAATAGTAAGACTCTTTTTAAAGACTGGAATTTCTATTTCTTGCAAATGCTAAAGAAATCAAACTACAATATGAATATTTCATTTTTCTAAGTTAGTAACTCATAGTTCCAGCCTGGCCCCTGAAGGATCCAAGGATCCAAAAGCTTACCTACCACATCCATTTGGCATGTCAAACACAGTATATTCAAACTCATCATCTACCACCCCATCCTCCTTCATATTTACCCACTCTCCTGCAGTCCTCATGATTGGCCCCGCAGAAACTGAAATATCAAGCTATATTCTTCTCTCCACCTTACACCTCCCCACCCAAGCAATCAAAAAATTCTGCTAATTCTACTCCCTTGATATTTCTCATCTGTCCCCTCCTTTGTATGTGCCTCCTGCCTTCCCTTATCTTGACTTCTCACTATTTCTCTTGTAGAAACAGTAATTTCTCAATATTTAAATAGTAATTTCTCAAGGAATGATTTGCAATCCATAACCCTTCTAAGAGCTCATTAATTTTTTTTTTTTTTTTTTTTTTTGCGGTACTGGGGATTGAACTCAGGGGCATTCTACCCCCGAGCTATACCCCCAGCCCTAGTTTTTATTCTTTATTTTGAAACCGAGTCTCCCTAAGTTGCAGAATGCCTCACTAGGTAGCTGAGGCTGGCCACGAACCCGGATCCTCCGGTCTCAGCCTCCCGAATGCTGGGATTACAAGCGTGCGCCACCACACCCGGCTGAGCTCATGAATTTTTAAAAAAATGAACATTTTGCCGGGCATGGTGGCGCACGCTTGTAATCCCAATACTTGGGAGGGTGAGACCGGAGGATCTGGGTTTGAGGCCATCCTCAGCTACTTAGTGAGGCCCTATGCAACTTAATGAGACCCTGTTTCTAAATAAAGAATGAAAAACAGGGCTGGGGATGTAGCTCAGAGGTAGAATGCCCCTGGGTTCAATCCCTAGTACAGGAAAAAAAAAAAAAAAAAAAAAAAAAAATATATATATATATATATATATATTTATGAACATTTTGTTTTCATTTTGATGAACTAATGATGCAAAATCCCATATATTTTCATTTTAATATATGACAAAGGACCAATTACTCATCTCCACCTAGGTGATGGTCTAAGAGTTTTTGAAATGTTGTATTAAGTCAGGCATGGTGGTGCATGCTTGTAATCCCAGTACTTGGGAAGCTGAGACAAGATGATCTGGGTTCATGATCAGCCTCAGATACTTAGTGAGGCACTCTGCAACTTAGTGAAACCCTGTTTCAAAATGAAGAATAAAAAATAGGACTGGGCAGCATTCGGGAGGCTGAGACCGGAGGATCTGGGTTCGCGGCCAGCCTCAGCTACCTAGTGAGGCACTCCGCAACTTAGTGAGACTCGGTTTCAAAATAAAGAATAAAAAAATAGGGCTGGGGGTATAGCTCGGAGGTAGAACACCCCTGAGTTCAATCCCCAGTACCGCAAAAAAAGAAAAAGAAAAAATAGGACTGGGGTGTAGCTCAGAGGTGGAGTGCACCTGGATTCAATCCCTAGTACTCAGGAAAAAAGAGGAAGGAAGGAAGGAAGAAGGAAGGAAGGAAAAGGTAGATATAGAGATGTATTAATAAACTGAAATTAGCATAATAATAGAATTCTCTAATTACTCTAAACTAGTATTCTTTTTTTTTTTTTTTTTATGGTACTGGGGATTGAACCCAGGAGCATTCTACCTCCAAGCTACACCCACAGCCCTACTTTTTATTCTTTATTTTGAAAGAGGGTCTCACTAAGTTGCGGAGGGCCTCACTAAGTAGCTGAGGCTGACCTTAAACCTTCAATCCTCTAGTCTCAGCCTCCCAAGTACCGGGATTACAAGCATGTACCACTACACCCAGCTTTCTAAACTAGTATTCTGCATAGAAGTGTGGCTGGATGCAATGTTACTGTACATAAACAGTTAGAATTTCCCTAATTTTTGGAAAGGATGCCTTCTGATTGTCAGGGATTTCACTTCTTCCTCTTTTGCTTTTTACTTACAATTTCCCAAAAATGAAGATTTATATGCAAAAGCTTTAAAGATGAATTTTGGTACTCCATGGGTCTACTGTACTGGGGAGGTTTGTGCTTGCCTGTGACTGTGTCCCTTGCTGGTACTCATGCTGGAGGGGCCTGGGCCTCAGGGCTGAGATGGCCCGCACTCACGGTGGAGGCAGAAGAGCCAAGCCATGGCCAGTATGGTGGTAGCCTTTGCACTGACCATTGCTGCTGCAGGATTTGCAGGCCCCTATGTTTTACAAGCCATGAAGCATGTGAGCCTCAAGGAAAACAAGTTTTTTAAAGTTACCCAAATCTGCCTTCAGTGGTGACTGTTACAGAGGTGGGTTTGGACCCAAAATGACAAAACATGAAACAACATTAGTACTAGGTGTGAGCCCTACTGCCAATAAAGGAAAAATAAGAGATGCTCGACGAAATTATGCTCTTAAGCCACCCAAAGGAGCATATCTTTATACAACAGCCCGAATCAATGAAGCTAAAGACTAGAAGGTCAAGCTAAAAAATGAAGTAAATGTATGATGAATTTTCAAGTTCATATTAGTTTATGTGTATGAGTACCAACTTTTTATAATAAAATTGCCTTTGACTTTTTTTTTTTTTTTACAGTACTGGGTATGGAACCCAGGGGCATTCTACCTCTAAGCTATACCCCCAACCCTATTTTTGATTCTTTATTTTGAAACAGGATCTCACTAAGTTGCGGAAGGCCTCACTAAGTAGCTGAGGCTGGCCATGAACATGCAATCTTCCAGTCTCAGCCTCCCAAGTACTGGGTTTACAAGCGTGTGCCACCACACCTGGCTATAGGATCATTTCTTCCTCCTGCAAAATTGTCAAAAGAGTTTGAGAGCCACTGTCTTTATTATCTATCCCTTGCCTTTAATTCCAGCATTTCTTCTCCAAATATACATACACTATCACTTTAGTCTGTACCAACAAAAAGTGATCTGAGATCTCCTCTCCCCCTCAAATGTTTCACAGGACCTTCTATAATAAAATTACTTATATATAATTTCTTGGCAATTCAGATGGAATGTTTTTCCCTTGTTAATTTTTTGGGGGGAGTGAGGGGTGGTACTGGGGATTGAACCTGAGGGCATTTTACTTCTGAGCTACACCCCCAGCCCTATTTTTTTTAAAATAGGATTTTACTAGCTTGATGAGAGTCCCACTTCTTGCTAAGGCTGTCCTCAAACCTGTGATCCTTCTGTCTTAGACTCCTAAGTACTAGAGTTATAGGCATGTTCCTCCATGCTTGGCTGAAGCCTTATTAATTTTAAATAAAGTATTTAATCATAACTTCAACTAGATTCTACCAAGATTGACATGAGAAATTCTGTGTCTCAGACATAGAATCTTATCTCTAATTTATTTTAGAGAACTAAATTAAATGTATATTTAAAAATTCTTTTTTTTAACTCTAACTTATCTTTTGTAAGTTTTTTTTTTTCAGTACTGAAGATTGAACCCAATAGCACTCTAACACTGAGCTATATCCCCAACCCTTTTATTTTTATTCTTTATATTTTGAGACATGGTCTCACTAATTTGCTCAAGCTGTCCTCACACTTGTGAGCCTCTTACCTCAGCCTCCTATGCAGCGTTATCCTAGATTTTAAAAATATCCATCTAGCAGATTAGGTTTTTCATCCTGTTATTTTATATCATTTCTAACTTACCATGTTACTCTTTAATTGAACATCAGTTTGAATCGGCATCAAGGGAACTATTTTCCAAAATAAATGTGTGAGATACTGAGACCAGCTGTCCTCATTTGGGGGTTAGGCAGGTTTCACTGAAAGACCCATGTGTACGTGGTACTGATTGTAAGTTTGATTTTTACTTGAATTAGTTTAGAAATAGACTCCCATTTTGGCAACCTCACAGAAGTGTTCTATAGACAAGAGTTGGGAGGAGAGGGAAGAAATGCACCCAAAATAACTTAAGAGTGATGCCCAAAGGGAAAACAACAGCATCATCTTCACTTAAATGTGTCCATGTTGCTGGGCACATGCTTGTAATCCCAGTACATGGGAGGCTGAAACAAGATCACAGGTTTGCGGCCAGCCTCAGCTACTTAGTGAGGCCCTCCACAACTTAGTGAGACCCTGTTTCAAAATAAAGAATAAAAAATAGGACTGTGGGTGTAGCTCAGAGATACAATGCCTCTGAGTTAATCCCCAGTACATTATTGAAATTATTATTATTTTTTTTTTTGCAGTACTGGGGATTGAACCCAGGGGAATTCTACCCCCGAGCTATACCCCCAGCCCTATTTTTTTATTCTTTATTTTGAAACTGAGTCTCACTAAGTTGCAGAGTGCCTCACTAGGTAGCTGAGGCTGGCCGCGAACCCGGATCCTCCAGTCTCAGCCTCCCAAATGCTGGGATTACAAGCGTGCGCC